>KK118999.1:68218-78362 GCA_000611955.2 Stegodyphus mimosarum
GGTTTTTATACAGTTTTCTACAAATTTTCAGCGTTAAACCACATAGCTCAAAAGCTGGCGAACTTATTTTTTTTCTACTCAAGTTAAAAATCTTGGTTTATTATTTTAAGGGTTTTATAAATCGTTCTGCGTGGAGACACTTGCTTCGTCAAAATCCCTCAAACCACTACGTCTGTCAGTGCCCTCTTACCGAAATGCCACTCAACTAGTCAGTGCTTCAGTAATGTTGGACACTCACAGACGCCTATTATACAAAATCGTGTGACTGTGGATAAAATATGTCAGATTATCATTACAACCGCAGCTCTGGGACAGGGCATTTGCCAGGTCATATAAGACTTTCTCTTGTTAAGCTACCCCGACTTTAGTCAACAAAACAGCATATTTCGTGCGATGCACAGCTGCAGCTCATTCCGTGCGCAATTTGAACACTTAGCGCAACATAGTATGATCACGCAAATCACAATGTACAGCGAACCACGAACTTAAACATGCTCATTGCATTCATGTTCGTCTAAACTCTCGAAGGGTACTCCCATGAGCTCCAGGGAGTTGTTGCTTCCAGTCAGAGGAGGACGTAGGACATATACCTGCTTACCTATGTTAGAGGTACTTTTATACTGTACTATTTTTCATTGCACTAATAATTTCTTTTATTACATATTTACTACTTATGTACTTTTATATTACTACTCATTTATTATATTACTTTTATGCTTATGTTCTCTGTTTTATATTCTGGCTTGCAATGTTTCTTACATCCTCTGTTCCCAACTCTGTAGCCATTGTACAGCCACCTAGCCCCTTTAAGGCCATGTTTCTCACCTAAATCCGTAAATTCTTCAATAAGCGTTGTATAGGGGAGGACAAGGGGGCATGCACCTGCTTACCTCTGGGAGACGCCAGATGCCTCCGTTCTCCGTCACCTGCCACTTGCCCCGTCACAAGCTGGTGAACGTTATGCTTTTTGAGCTTTTTTAAGTTGTAAATCTTGGTTTATTACTTTATTCATTGCTGCTACAGATGTATTTAAAGACTTTGTGTCGTCGGATTTTTTCTGGTGTAACGAAAGATTTAACTTTAGATACAGTACGTATCTCTTCCGAGTATTCTTTTGGAATCTTCTATCCATGTAGAAATTATGATTGATGGTTTTTCCCTTTCCGATTAATAACTTTTTTTACTTTGCGCTTAGAAATTTAAATACTCGGCATTTTACAACGTTTTGGAATAATGGAATAGGAATAGGAATTCGAAAAGCACAAAAACGAATTCTTTAAGCCAGAGCTTGTTTACATGGGACATTTTGAAAGACGAATAAATTTTAAAGTAGTTAAATATTTCAAATAATTAGCTGTTAGTAGAAAATTTTATTCTGAAACGTTTGCTTTTTCCTTTTTTTAAAATTCTTTATCAAAATTGTTCTAAAAAATGGCTAAACATCCTACGTACATCTACAGTCTTTACTAGTTATTTAACGAATTTACCGAAGAATGCCATTTTGGTTTGGAAAAATTTGTTATGTTTCATTATTTAAGGTTAGGATTCGATGAAAAAGTTATACAATGCTTGTATTTATTCCACAATTTAATTTGTTGCTAAATTGGCTTGGCAAAGCACTTGATTAGAATTAAACTTACCTATGACTTCTGGTTATGAAGGTTCTGGAAAGATTTCGCACGTCAGAGAAGTGTGCACTTTTGTACGAGCTTGGTATTATTAACAACTCCTGAAATGCTTCTTGCGAATATTGATGGATGGCGCACTGCGGTTTTCACGTACCGTCGACAGAGAATTAGCTGTCTGCTTCAGCATTATGCACAATAACTGTTTAAAATTAATTTTCATGATTTAAAAAAAATTTTGACCTTTAATCTTTTTACTGTAGTCATTGCAGTACCATATATTAAACTTAGTTGCAAAAATTTGAACCAATTTCACCGTCCTTCAGAAATTTTCCCTTGAATTTACTAGCGTCTGCACCAGATTTCAAGAAGACATATTGATTAAGCAATTGATTGACGGCTGTGAAATAGGTCTAGTAAACTAATTACAGTTAATCCGTACTTTAGGAGGTTTGTTTATAGCCGGTACGCGAACCAAGATGGTCGTACAACCAGGCCCGACCACAGCTTAAAACCTTCGTATTAGACAGGATTAAAATTGTTGCCCCAACTTTTTCCATTGTGTCAAACAAAAATGAAATAGCAATTTTTGAATAAGTCGTATAGCAGTGAAGAAGAAACCTGTTGCGATGTTTACAAAAATTCGAATAGTAGCAATGAAAAACAGTCGAGATTTTTCAGAAAGATAATTATAACCAAAATTACATCTTCAGATTCTAATTCGAATACTGATAAATGCAGTGACGATAAATGGGGTATAGATACTTCTGATGATATTTTACAAAAATTAGTTGTTTAGGAAGAAAGAAAAGTTGATATCGAAGAAAGTGCACTTCAGTTTAATGAACGAAATAATTTAGCTGTCGGCAATAATCATTTTCGTTTCTTTCTTTTAATAATCAACAATATTTTTTTCAAATACATACTTAACCCGGTACGTACTCTAAGAACTGTCACCCGAATACGGATGACGCGGCCTGATCAGAATCTTTGCCGTCACCCAAACACGGGTGACTCGGCAGTCAGAGTGTTAAAGTGAAATTTTTCTCCCTCAGTTTTTCATTTTTTCTGAGTAAGTTTTTCACTTTGAAGGCAGAATATTCTGGTAAAGTTCTATTAATCAGGAGTAATCAGGAAAATTTACTCTTTGAACTACTCTTAGGTAACTAATATTTCTTCTGGCCGTAAGCAAATAAGTAATCTAGATAGCAATGTTTGGAGATGACTCTGAAGTGGTTATTTAGTTGTTGCATCTGTTCAATAGCGGAGTATACTTGCGCTTATTAGGTATAACAACCCTATTTGCATTAATTCATTTTCGAGTTTGCTGAAACGGATGAGCTCTTCGGAGCGTTTGCTTTCATCAGGCAACTTCTCTTGGTCTGTATTCCTCTTTAATGATAGAGGAACGCTTCTGCAAGAGCACGTTTCCCTCATCTCCTTTAGCCATTTACCTTAAATTACTTCAGGAATCTCCTTTCTTCCTTAAATTCACAAAATCACCGCTCTCTCTTAGTAAAATCTACTACCAACTTTTATGGAACGCTGCCAGACAAGCTGTGCATTGTTGGAATTACAGCAGCTTAAAGCTATTGTAGCTTAGTCCTTTGCATGAATGCATTTTCCCTCCCGTAAAACGTTAATTATTAAGCTTTTATTAATAAATTACATTGTGAAGGTGAAATGGCGGATGTCCTTATTGTTTGGTTCTGAGAATGATATGCATGGCGTATTTTTTTCCCACGTGAATATTCCATACTATTTATTAATGCACTTAGAAGTGTAGTTGGTTATTATGGCAGTTTGGAAACTAGTTATATTAGGAAATGCGACGAAATGTTCTTAAGAGCAGTCTTTTCAGTTATTGTGGAGAAACGGTTTCGACGTATTTTTTCTTTTTTTCCCTTCTCTCCTCCCCTGTTTCTCAAATTATATCAAAATCGTAATGAGATGTACTCTATTGTGCAATTACGCCCACCCCGGCTCCTGAAATTTTGCAAAAAGTTATTCCATGGAGGCTTTGGATAGTTGTGTGAATTCAGAAGATTATTGTTTTTGTTTATTTACACTAAACTCTGTTTTTACATGGTACGGAAGTTCGAAAAATGTGCAAATTCTTTTTCAAAATATAAGATCGGCTCCAAATACGAAAACCCAGTACATGAATAATACTGGATTTTTTTGTTTACAGGCATAATTGCTTTCTTGAAAATCACATTCAGAATTTGTAATCGAATCTTTATCTCTAATGAAGTTGTCTTATTGCGTAATACAATTGTATTAAAACGTAATATATTATTTAATAATTGCAATCAACTGCTGATAAAACGGGGTAATATAGAGGACGACTTTCACGTTTATTCTAAGTCATAGTTAGTCGAGGGTAGTTAAAAAGAAACGCAAGAAAGAAGCATAATCCACATTTCGATTAACATAAAAATACAGTTGAAAATTTAACTGTATTTTCAAGCACTTTAATCTGGAAAATTAGTTTATTTGGTGCTGTAAATTAATTCAGTTAAAAAAAACGCATTTAGACATTAACAATCGCCTAAAAGGGCTCTTTTATGGTTTATCAGTAGAAATTCTCAACCAAGGTAGAGATATTAGGTTATTTCGAAGCAGGAGAGATGAAAAATGAACAATGCTCTCGCCGGGACCCGAGTCTGCTGACCACTACACCACGAAAGTGCTAATAAGGCGGGAGATACCTTATAAGCGTTACATTTTTTTTTTGTATATTTAAAAATTGAAAAAAAATATAGAACGCAATTCTGTAAATATATATTATGTTTTTAACTAGATATATGATGAATTAAAGGCGTTTTTATTTAAATCAGTCGGATTAAAAAGTAAAAGAATAATATTTTTAAGAAGTGCCTCTGCTGCTTTTAAATAGCTAAGTTTGTTCATTAATAACAGAAAGATTAAATTCGAAATATAAATAGTTTAGATTTTGCCGAAAGGCAGCAGACTCTGATGAAATGAGAAACAATGCATTTATTCTGAACGGCATTTTAACTCAATCAACGCAAAATCTTTCGAGACTAATAAACCTTTAGGGCTTTAAAAAAATTGCAGCTAAAGGAAAAAGGAATATTTTTAGAAATAAAGAATGTGAGTTATAAATATCGTTAAAGTACAATATTTGCGAGAGAACTTAAAACGCGTCATTGAAATGTCAAACTCGCTTAAAAAGTCAGTTAAAACACATATTTTTTTAACTGAGTTCATCTGTCACACATCTGTTGTTATATCTATTTACCCACGCATTTTTTTTTTCTTCCAATTTTGTTATCTATATGTTACTGGCAAAATATGAAACGCCGGCATTCTGTAGAATGCTTAGGCATTATATATAATGCCGAACGAGTTTAGGTGAAGTATGAAATATGAGAATTATTACATACTTTTTCTAACTTCTCTTGCGTCTTGATTACATAATTTGCATAGGCAATGTATATAATACCTAGGCATTCTATAGAATGACAAATGCTATTTAGCCGAAGTACGAGTAAAAGGTTATGATAAGGCTATTATTTAAAAGACGTTAATTCTTCAAAAATACAAATGTTATTTTGAAGAATTAAATGGAAGAGTGCCATTAGAGAACTAATATTCCAAATATGTAAAAAAAGGCTATAGAGATAATCTTGTTACGCCATAATAAATTTGTATTTTCTATCTGGCCGAGAGTGGGAATCAGTAAGAGCTACCTTACAACGGAAATTAAATTCAGAAACAATCATAAATTTCACAACAATGCCCTTTTTAATATCTTTTTTTTTTTACTTTTGGCAGGGCTCACGAAGGCAGTTCAATATCATTCATTACGCGTAGCGTTTTGTATTTGGTTGAAAGTGCTTTCAGTATTCTGTTACGTCGTCCGTGTCCAGTACTCAAGTGAGTTTTCATGAAGTAAGGGAAATAACTCAACGTCCGTGACGTAATACTATAAACACTTTCTTTAGGGATAAATGAATGTACTTTTTTGTTTCTCACAAGGATCACATTCTAGAGATTCAGCAGCCAGTAGTCCCGTGGTTCCTTTTTAGCGCTCATTTTGGCATTTTTACATTATTGATTAACTTGTAAGTAGTTTAGTTCTTCGAAATGAATCGGAAATGTATTTCATACTTTGCTGGTTTGTCATTTGACATTCTATGGAATGCGTAGGAAATGTGTGAAATGTGAATCGTTTCATACATTGCCTGCTAGTTTTATAGAATGCCGGATTTCAAACTTTCCCTGTAACATATAGACAGTTATGCTTTAAGCTGTCAGTTAGTGATAATAGAAATAATCTGCATACTTAAGTTTTTTAGTCCAAAGGGATTTTGTCCCTGAGGGACATTGTTTTCGTTTTGCGATTTTGCGTCGAGTCACTCTGCATGTCCGTTTCACTTTTCAAATTGTTGCCACCAAATATTATCGCCTTGTACTATATTTGAAGAAATTAAATAATGAAGAATCTGCATAAATGTATGCATGTTTCTCGCATTGTGATAAAACAGCGGTACCTAGAGCCGTCGAATTTTGAATGACGTCATCCTGCTGCGAATAAGGGCATCTGGAAGCCGAAATTTGAAATTTGTTTTATTATAGATTTCATATTTTGTAAAACTTTAACGAATTTTTGATTAACAGTTCAAGGATTTGAAAGCAAGCAATGGCAATGTTGTACAGAAAAAACATTTTTATGTCCAGCGCGTGAGACTTTGTATCGGAAATTCTAAAGGTATGCTCAATTTAAAATTATTTTTCGATATTGCTGTTGGACTGAATTTTATGGTTTAAGTGCGAAAAACATGATATTTCATAAATAAAGGTAACGCACAAAATGTTAAAAACACGCCCTTTTGGACGTAATTTAAAAACTGAAACCTTTCAATTTTTTTTTTTTTTTTTTATTTTTTTTTTTATTATTTAAAGGTTATATACGCTTTTTTAATAAAGAACTGAACAAGAACTATGCATTTATTTCTTTTGCTTGTGCAGGAGAGCTGCAACAAATATTTTTTCCAAGTATGACAAATTTCTGTTTTGCTCGAGCGTGAAATCCTCAACAGTACACAATAAACAACTCAAAAGAGATTTCTTTTAAAGTGTTTTAGTTTTTTTTTTAAATTTGTACTCTAATTTTAAAATTTAAATGATAAATTATATATTCCATTACTTTCTATATCTTTATCAGGTTTTTCTTAAATCCGATTATTGGTTTTTCGTTTTACCATTATGCCGAGCGATATCTGATAATGTTCAACTGATCTCTTGGGGCTCAGCAGTAGAAAGAAGCTGTGCAAGCAAAACGTCAGAATTAGCATTTTATAGGAGCAGCAGTCTGGCAGTCATGGAGATCAATAGTGAATTGGTTAGTGTCGCGGTGCTCGAAGAGTCACATTTAAATTCATAAACTGTTAAAGCGGCGTTCACACTGGGGCAAATCGGAGTTAGGGAACACAATAAACACTGCGGATTTGCTAGAGAAAACCAGTTTTTTGTCACCACGGACCCAGTTGAAAAATCTGAACTTCGCGCAAAACGAAGCTAGTCCACACATGGAGCCGACCAATCAGGAGAGTATTTCAAGTCATCATCATCAAGAGAAGCGCGCTAAGTTGACTATACAACATGGCTGACGGTATGAGCGATTGATTGACTGATTTGATCTAAAGTGAGGACGTGTTATACGGCCTTTACTCCACAGTTATTATCCCTAGAGATAGAGATTCATTTTAAAAATCTTAAAATCCACTTTAAAATAATTTCTGGTAGTCGCTGGATTTCGGCAATTAGGCTACAATTTTCGCTCATATCTTACGAAACAACAAGATACAAAAAATAAAGAAGCATCTTATCCGCTCTACTGCGATAAATTAAAATTAAAAGTATCCTTCGCAAAAGATTTTGCCGATATTTTCCGGATATTCAAAGATCCTAAAATTTTTAATTTACTTCGAAATATATCTAGTTATTAGCACAGGAAATTTAAAGAAACGCAGTATCAAGTGTATTCCGCTTGACATCAAGTGTGAACGGTCCTTAAGACCTGTAGAATAAAGTAACCTCTTTAGAAATAAATAATGCATATACGTTTTAATTCGTCACTTCTGAAATATTAATTAAGCTGGTGTAAATATGTTCGTGAGAAATTTCAGTGTCAGCAGAACTTTTAGAATTGCGATATATCTTTGTGTCATATGGGGGTAATGTAGCATTTAAATAAACCGTATTTAAAATGGATATTACTGATTGCCGGAATTCAAATTTAACAGAGGCTGTTCGCATATTTTTTAGACAATTTTCATTGTATTTGCAGAAATATTTTACCTAAAATTTTATTGTTTTAAATTTTCTGTTTAATAACCCTTATTTTTCATTATCCTTCTACATCGTAATTTCCAAGACAGGAAAAATAAAGCCTTTTGTAGTATGGGAAGAAGTACTTTATACCATTCCTCTTTGACAACTTTCCGAAGTCCAAGGATTGTTGTAGGTCGATGTTTGGACAACCCAGTTTTTCAAAATCCAAAAGCGCAAATGTCCACGAGTTAATCATCGGTTGCTTTAGTAAGAGTATGACTGAAGGGTATAACCCTGATACCGGTTTCTTGTTCCATTTTTTTTTCCTGGAAATTAACAGTAGATTTTGACATGTGGCTACTTGCTTTGTCTTGATGCAACTGTACTGAATGATGGCACTGTGGGTAAAGAGAAGGTATTTCATATTTGAAAATTAGGTGTAAAATATGTTCCTTATACTATGTGGAGTCAACCTTAACAGGTTTCTGCACTCTCTTTAATTTTTCTTAATATCAAAAACCAACAACAATTCATAAATCCGTTTGAAAAACTTTCTTTAGATTCTTTAAACCATTTTTAAGATTTTTTTCCTGCTCTTGGATGATAATAAATGGATTTCTTTTCATTGTGTCATTTAAGTACATCCAAGATTCATCTGTTGGGGCAATATTTTTCCATTTTTGTTCGGGCAAATGCTTCTTACGAAGAATTCTGCAGCGGGTTCTGCGTTCGGCGATATGTCGTGGAGAAAGACTATGCACATTACGTTTTTCCGCCCTTTTCAGATTCAAATAGACATTAATTACTTTGTTTCCAATTGGTTCTGATCGTTTTAACGGATTTGTAATTGTCCATCGATTTAGCGGATTTTCTTTTAACATTAAGGATCATACCTTTGCAATATTCGAAGCACTGCAATATTCGTTTGCAATATTCGTTTTTTTCTTGGATATGCGTTTGGAACAATTTTTCACCTCGAAACCAAACTTTGACGTTTTTTCCTTTCTTGTTGACAGTATTACCTATCGTAGGTTTACATGTTGAAAAACCACGGCTTTCACAGCATCTAATAACTAGATACGAATAATTTTCTTCGGAAAGAACACAAATCATACCTTTCCATCCATTTCTCTGTTAAAAGGGACATTTTTGCACGAAAACAAAACTGTCAAATAGCAGACGATAATTTTTATTTTCAAAAATATAGTTGCAATTAAAAAAAATCCAAGCAGAAGATTTTTTTTTTAACAGCAAAGCAAAATTGTCTAAAGAATGTGCGAACAGCCTCTGTATATAGCTTTTACTTCAGACGGAGAGTCGAGGCTTTTCGTCGAAAATCACACCTAAATATACGCAGAAGTTAAGTTCTGTAATAATTAATCACCAAACTGGAATGTAGCTCCTGCAGCTGTTACTAATAATTGACATACTCTTAATTCCTTTTTAATTCGACTTACAAACAGCAAGTTTAGTAAAATTCTTTCTTACAATCACTGTGTGTAAGAATTGAGGGGAAAATTAAGATGGAACCAACATTTCTTATCTCTTAGAAAGGGTAAGGGAACGTGGAAAATAACCCCTTTAACAATATACCTTTTGGACGTGAACTGCGTTCTTCCTTTTGTTAGTTCTTGTCATGGACAAAGGAGGCCGTAAATCTTTTCAAAGACACCGCATTTATTGTTTTCACGTATTAATAAGTAAGGGATTTCTAGCCGGACAGACATTCTCGTACCTCATTACTGGAAGTTTTAATAATTTCTGTTCATTCGGGGAGTAGGAACGCGGGAATAGAGCGCAATGAACTTATGCCCAACTCCCAGAAGAACGGCAATCAGCTAATCAGTTCTTTTCGTGCAAGCTGCCTGGATCACGTGCTGATGTGGAAACGAAACAAAAGGCTATTAATATCCGACACTGACATTACAGAGGCCGCCGCCAAAACAGCAAGCATCGGCATTCTTGGAGGGGAGGGGATTGTCTGATTTTGCTGAGGCCTCGCTTTTTCCTGCTCTCACTCATCGTAAAATCTGCGAGCTGAAGGCAGTGTTTTTCGCGGCAAACTCGAACACATCTATTCGTGATATTACTGTTTCTTTGCCTTAACTCGTTTTTGGTTAAATTTAAATATGGAATATTCAAAGCAAGTTCTTAGCCCTCCTTATTATTATTATTATTATTATTATTATTATTATTATTATTATTATTATTGAATT
>KK118999.1:87792-126471 GCA_000611955.2 Stegodyphus mimosarum
ATCTGTTGATTTGTTGATAGTAATTTGGTTTAAGGCTGAGTCTATTGCGTGTGTAGTTGATTTATTTGGAGTAAAGCCGTATTGATTACTACTTATAAAGTTGATTTTCGTGAGATGGTGGCGTAAACGACCAGCTACTGCTCTCTCTAGAAGCTTCCCTATGGCTGGTAGTAAATTAATTTGGGGTATACAGACGTTACTTATCTTCAGATTTCCAAACTTTACCATATGCAAGGAACCATAAAAGTTCTTGCGATTTTCGACATCATATTTGATGGCGCGCTGAGAGAGAAAACAGAGTGTTTCATGCACCGGAAAACCAGTGGAAGATTAGTGTAACCATTGGCCTACACTATGCAGACCATTGGTTTCCGAAGTTAAGGTCGGGAGATCTGAGCTTTTCTAATGAACCCCGAAGGAGCGACCATAGGTATTGGATGACAAGGCGGTGAAAGCAGCCACAGAAGTGGGCCAGTAGTTAAACATGTGGTTAACTTGCGGAGGCAACAGACAATCACTTGCACTGTCTAGGGAAGCTATGCAAGTTGAGCAAGTGAATACTCCTCACACTATTGGCAGTCAACGTGAAAGAACGAAAAACAGCTTGTTTGTCGTTGCTGTCTCTGCACCTCAATGTACCTATATTTGGTCGAGTGCGCACTTGTGACGAAAAAGGCACCCAGTATGACACTCTCAAGCATATACAACTTTGACATCAGATTGTCGCTATTGTGACCCTGTTATTCACACTTCAACACCACGTTTGCACTAATGCAAGATCATGTTGTGTGTGTCAGGTTTACCAGTCACCAAGTGGGTGCATTAAGAGCTACTACCATCACCAAGGGCCTGTTACTCGCAGCATTTGCAACAGGTGCAGCATGCATTGTATTAAAGGGAGCTAGCATTGGTTTATTTCAAAGGTTTGCTGTACCTCCACGACAATGCGAGACAACACGTCGCAAGGACAATTAGGGATACCATTCAGCAACTTGTCGTGAAGACACTGTGATTTGAAGACCGATAAATTACCCCCTGTTCATTCTCCGGACAACCACCTTCCTGGGAAATCTTTTGACAATTAGGTAGACCTAATTGTGCGGCATGCCCTCGCGGACTTCTTTCAACCCAGTATCCCCGAATTTTATCTTCAAGAATTGCACAGCTGCAGGAAGGAACGCTGCTGCAGGGCACTGGATGCCGATGGAGATAAGACCAAATGCTAGTATAGTGTACGGTATTTCTGTCTGTTTCTGAGGATAGCAAACGGCAAGAAATTTTTTTTCCTTGTACTTAATAGTAATCTTCCCAAAGCATCGCTAACTAACTTTCTTATCCAATTATTTTTGTTGCTGAAAACGAAGAGTACCTAGTATGGAATAGATCATGAAACTTGATTTTCCATATAACTTTTAATTTTATGTCTATGCAGAATACTTAAAGCTTGACTTCTGTTCAAAAATACTGCCGGATATTCGTTTTTCTACAGAATCCAATTCTAGTAATTGAAAGCAAAATTCGAGTAATTAAAAATAGTAGAAGCTAGTATTAAAAATAGTAGAATTTAAGCTTTAGTTCTGGACCCAAAACTTAGCATTTAATGAAGGCTTATCACCGTTATTACATGTTTAACTGAGTTGAACTTAGTTGCTGTTTCTACTTCTGTGATTTTTAAGTACAGTAAGATTCATTTTTAGGCGCAGCATTTCTCGTGTTAAATCAAAACGTTGGCTGTTGCTGATGATCTTCTCGTCCGCAGTGTCTCCAGATTGCAGTCATTGAAGCGTATTTACTTCATCTATTTCCCTAGATATATCTACTCCTTAGTATATGTCTTCCTTTTATCATCATGAGCTCAGAAACAGAGGCAAACGAACCATGGTTAATTCGGGAGCAAATAACTGGGCCTTTTACCTCTCAGACCTTTTCCATCATCAATCACATTAGGTTCGTGAGCGAAGTATAACTTTTGTTCTTGATTAGTGCTGCTCTGCTTTTGTCTTACTCTGCTATATTCCTATTCTCTTTCATTCAAGTGTGATTTGTGCCTTTTTATTGCATCAGGAATTCGGTTATCTTGGAATAGAACGCGTATAGTTTTTGGAAAAATTCTTCTCATATTTCATATTGCGTCCTCGTTGGAATGCCGTGAGAAATATCTATAAGATTACCTTGTCAATTTATGTGAAATATATAGCATTGACAATTCATAGTATATTTATCATTCTCTGCTTGTGTTATGTTTTTTTGGTTGCTGATTGAACTACATGTTTTTAAATGCCTTTGTAAAGCACGTTTAACCTCTGAAACTGAATTTTAGAGAAGCGTAAGTAAAAAGTGTTCCCCTTTACTGAAAACAAGTTTTTCAATTTGTAAAATTTTACATGTTCATTTAAGGTGGTTTTATATGACAGGATGAAAGTGCAAGGAAAAGATGGTCCATTTGATAGGAGCTGAATGTCAAATGTGATCTTTAAAGTTGTTTCCTTTTAAGCAAATTTATTTCAGGCGTTTAAATCGGTAAACATTGTATATCCCTGTCCTTTTATTTTGATTCTACCAAACATGCTTTTGTCAAAGAATAATTATATAATTGGCTCTCTAATGCCACGAAATAGGTAAATAAATATAACAAGGACAAGTCTTAAATTATTCTTCTGTTACGAGTAGAAATTCCAAAGTTGAGAGTAACTAAAAGGAATAAATAACTTAAAGCATTCTCTAATCAGTTTAGAAGTTATTTGTATTGTTAGCGTACTTGCTTCAGGAGAATAAATAACACGCGCGTTCCAAGTTATAAGCAATGAAAAAAAGCAGATTTGGGAGAAAAATCTGTTTGAGAATAAGAAGGTACTCAACTTGAACTATCGTCTGCATCGAAAATCGGTACAAACACTGTAAAGAACCAACTCGATGTGTGCCTCGAAGTATTATCGTTCTTAAATTTGAAGGCAATAAATTTATGTGTAGTATTTATGAAACCAGTGGAGAAGAATTGTTGTCTGTCTGTTGAACGTGAACTTTCTGTCGTTTTATTCTATCGCTTTTTTCATAACTTTGAAAAGTCAAGTTTGGTGTTTCCGATTGAGACTTCTTACTTCGAATCTGAGAAAGTCTTATGGAAAGAAAGACATATAGTCAACTAGTAAAACGCGAATAATATTTTATTGTAATTCTACTATCATTGCACTTACTGTTTCACGTGACGTTGTTGCAAATGGAAGGCAATTGGCGCCATCTAATGGCAAACATTTTTTCATCGAGCCTGGAACATCTGACATCTAAAGCAAAAGTCAACTGCTTTCTCCCCCACTTTTTTCCCCTAGGGGGAGGGGAGGTTTGGGTCGAAAGAGTAATTAATGACAAGGAGCAACATTGCAACGCAACTTTCAAAATTTGAAAAAGAGCAAAAAATTAAATAAAAATATTTTTACATCTCAATATAACAAAAAGCAAAATTCCACCATTATGGCGAAAAAATAAGAAAGAACATCTGTTTTAAAACAGAAGATATATTCGTCCTTACAGAGATAGCTAGCTGACTTCACTTATAAACCCCTGCATTTTTATTGAAAGGGAGAAGGAGAATTCCATATATCTATATATCTAAACTAGGGTTCATTTCCATACCAATGTTAGACATGCGTGTTTCGTCATTTCTTGAATAAATATCATTGGAAAGCTGCTGTTCCTCGTCTGTGTGGGGGCAGGCAATGAATCTCTGTGTGGCGAAATGCTGCAAGAAGCAGGGGTTTCAAAATTTGATCTCTATTTTGCATTGAGTTTTTGTTTGTGAGCCATCTTTTTGTGCTTTACATTCCGGGATCATACAAATGAGATGTATTTTTTATGTATGCCTCTTTGTTCCTTGATGTATGTTATTCACTCGGTTTGGCGACTTGAGTGGATTTTCTCTATCAAATGCTGAAAATTGAATTGTACAAGGATTGAGGTACGATCTGAATGAAACATTGTAATTTGGTTTGGTTTAGTTGATTATGGCAAAACAAACTAGAGTATATCTGCCTAAGGGGAGCGATGCCTTCGTTGAAGACTTTCTGAGGTAAACGTGCTCGTTTCCTTTAGAACGGAGGATCCTTAGATCCCCTCCCCCTGTAACGCCAGAGCCTGCAATCGGCTAGTTTGCGTCTTGGACAAGGTTGCTGTAAATTGATCAGCCAGTGCGCTATGTTGGGCAACCAGTTCGCGAAATGGCATGTGTTGATCAGTCAAAATCGGAAGAAAAAAGGCATGATATTACATTTATTTATTTATTTCTTATTGACTGTCATCACTTGTTACAGCAAGGTGAATTTCTGTGGCATTTCGAACTGCACAACAGTTTTTTATTTCTACATTTGCAGTGATTTGCTGCGCAGTTAGTAGTGTAATTGCATCGACTTAGCTTTGATGGCCGCCCGTCAGTGATTGGGAAGAAGACATGATGGTTTGTTTTAATTTTTCTTCCGCACCTCCGCTTTCTAGCGTGTCTTGTTGCAGAATAAAAAACTCGCTTCTGGGATACAGTGGTTTAAGGAATATCTTTTGTTTTTAACTCGTAGAAAGCCATAGATGTTTTACAAATACGAGGGATACAAGTACTCAAAATGAAACAAATATGTCAAATAAGAAGAAAAGCCACAGAAGCCTGACCTCTTTTGAAAGACAGCAGGCAGATGGAATATTATCGCCGCTGTGTGTCTGTTCCCCCCTTCCTATCACCACCAAACCGATAGATGTGCCGCCGCCTACAGGACCGTCTTACATCAGCACATAAAATTTTGCCCAGGGATCTCCAGTGCGGGAAGTGGCTGGCCGGACTTCGGACTTAGGCCGAAACATGTATGTTCTTTATTCGATAATAATCTCTGTAGATCCTGACTGTGCAGTTGAAGAGGACAGAATGGGAAAGAATAAGCTGTAATAGATAAATTACGACATCCGCTACGCGTTCTTGGATTCTGACGTAATTTTTATGCATTATCCAATTGATGGCCAATTCAGATCATTTACCAGTCGGACTTCCTATAATTCTTGGTATCCGTAGCAGCTATGGTATACGGAATGTATATGGGATAACTGGAAAATGCATGCAAATCAGTGAGTCGTCCCTTATATAGGACGAGAGCATGCAGGACTAAATATCCTAGTCTCACGAATCGCTTTTGGAAAACTATGACGATGTTCACGAAATCCATTACTGCCGTGAAATCGTGGTTTGGCTGAAAAGCTAATTTAACGTGCCAAAATTTATTTAATTTCCGCAAATTAACTAAGTTGTAAAGGAAAAATATTTATCAGAGGTTTGGTTACTCTTTGTGATCATTTTATTGCTCGTCGTTTTGACGAAATAGAGAACACCTGAATTTAGGTAGATGGCTGGGGGCAGTACGTACTTTCTTTTTATGCTGACCTTAACGGTGAATTTGTCTTCAATGTTTTGTAACTTTTCACGAATAATTTCCGAATTCAAAGTATTTTCCTGAAAACTATACATAGAATAAGAATTAATTAATTAATTACAGAATCTATCAAATAATGTTACAGGTTATTAGTATTTTTGTCAATTCCATCGCTCAATTAAATGAATTCATCTGTAGTTATAGTTCTAGCTGATACTTATACAGTGTGCTATTAAAAGTGCTTATTCAATATTGAACGAAATGCCATTTTTTTTCAACTTCTCGTCTTGTGAATTAATTAAAATCGTTAAATTTCGCTTCCGAATGTAGTGAAGTGACCTACATTAGCCTGCAGATGGAAAAATCACTTAGAACCAAGTCTATATTATAGAAAAATTTTGAATAAACTCCTGTAATTGACTAAATTTTGTACTGAAAGAGAAGAACTTTATTGCACGCTGCTCTCCTAAAACTTCCGTCAGTGACGCTCAGCGGTGTTAAAAAAAAAGTAAATACACCTTGCAGTATGTGTACAATGGTAAATTAGAAGCACCTGTATTAAAGAGGCAGTTCGGTATGCATATTTAATATCTGCTGTACGAGGATTAAGATACTTCATATTCTTGATCAAATATTTGGCACTCAGGAATAGGCTTCAGTTCATCTTGCACTTCCTGAATCGTCTTAATCGCTTCAAGCTGTTCAAACTTTGTGCAAAGATAAAATGCATTCGTTATCTCGGCTTTTGTTCCTTATCTATAACACTGCTGAATGAAATTGAAATAGTATTGATGTTAAGACGTCAGAACATGTGAAAACCTGATACATGACATTCACTTGTCAAATATGTTTTTTGTTTTTGCTTTGCAGGTAGGTAGATAATCAAGTGATTCTATTTCTTCCTGTTTGGTAAATTCTTGACCTTGAGAATGACCTGCTTCTTTTGTGTCGTTCGGTAGACGGTGTTCAACCTATTTGTGACAAAATTAGAAGTATCTTTATAAAGCAGGTTTTTGAGTTATTGTTTCCGTTCGTAAACTCCTTCTACACTGGTAACAAATAAAATTTACAAAGGCTCTTGATTTGAAGACACAAGATTACTGTACTTGATAAATCAGACTTATGTTTGCCATTCTATGACTATATTCCGTGATCACGATATTTCTCATTACCGGACCTTATGTATTGGGGGTTTCGTTCAAAATAGTCCTTTTTTTAATCGAATTACATTTTGTATGTACACATCGCGTCTTCTATAAGTCTTAAAAAAGACTAAGAAAATCAGGAGTTAAAGAAAACGACATTCTTAGGTCTTAGCCCTTTGTAGTCAAGAGGTGACTCTCGGTCACCACATGATTTGATGCTGGATTTCGATCGATAACGCTGTATATTTAGTTTTGATTTAGGCAATATCTCTTCATGAGTGTATTCAACAATGTATGCGTATAAAAGGCATGCCAATCTTTAATCATAAATATGTTTTTTAGATTTATTGTTATATATGCGTCTTCGGCGTTAGTTCGAACTCGACAGTCGTGGCAATAAGAATATTATTTTCAAAGCTACGGAGCCCATTAAGCATGGAATACTATGAAGGAATCAGTTTAATGATTTTTCGTTGCTGAAGAACGAAATTATATCTAGGCATAGATTACTTGATGACAGAGAGGAGGAAAGCACAAATAAAAATAGCGATGAAGTAAGAGGTGCAAGAGGACGAGAATTCAGGGTATTAGAATACTGATAGTGAATATGAAAGCGACAACGATTCCGCAGAAGAGTCAGAAAATTCAGAATGGATAACGTGCACAGAATCCGAAGAAATACCGCAAAGAACACCGTTTGTATCCGGCGAATAGAGCCGCAGGACCGCAAATATTTTCAGACATAAAGGAGCCATAACATTTCTGTGAAATTATTTTGAGTCTGCTGTAAGAAATTCACCAAATATGCGAAAAATCGTTTCGAATTGCTAGTTCGCCCGAGCAAAAAAGGCCTCGAATGCAAAGAGTTAACCCACCAGTGTGTAATCTTTGTAGGACTATTCAATGCTAGCAGGCAGCTGCTTGCTTCCTTCGTAGATTTCATCTATTATGGAATACTGTTTAAGTCTCTGATTATGGTTTTCTGAATGCTTTTAGTGTTACCAATAAAATGAGCTTTCAGGTGAAACTTCAGTTTAGGGAAGAGAATATAATCTGCAGGTCTGATGTGGTCTGAAGGGAAGTGGTTGGGAATTGTACAAAGGCAGATACGCTGAATTGTTTTCTGAACTCTATCCTTGTGTCTTTATAAAATATACAGTGTGTCTCTCTGAATTCTTGCCATTTATCAGTTTTTGATTTTTTTTTTTTTTTTTTAAAAGGTCACCAATATGGTTTTCCAAAAGTTTCTGTGGTCGTGAGGAATCTTCAGCACAAACAAATGATTGCCATTTTCTCTTAGGGATCACAAGCAGCAAGTTTCATCTCTAGTTACAATTTTTTTTTTTTTTTTTTCCGGAAAAACTGGAATTAATGTTTGCCATTTGAATCAAACCATGACATGCAGGGATCTGATGTTGTTACTGCGAGGGACGAAACAAAAACAAATTTTTATTTCTTCAGTATGTTTCAGAACTTTTGTGAGCTGCGTCTGTATTGATGTTAAATTCATTAGTTTATATTCGATGAAACAGTGATGATTTTTTAGTCACAGTTGTCGAACTTGTTTGATGTTTTCATCATCATCATCAATACATCATTACCATCTTCATATTCGTCATGAAACTGTCCATATTTACGAAAAATATTGGATCGTGTTATTGCCTGATATCCGTATGCAATATGAATAATTCTTCCATTACCTCGTTATAATGAAATGTTACGGTTGTCATTGATACTCTTGACAATATTTTCGATAATTTAAAGTTATACAATGGTTTGTTTTTCAATTATTGGATATTTAGAAAGAATTCTTGTATCAAAAAATAAAAATTTAAGCTTTCGTAGGTACGTCATTTTTATATATAAAACAATTTATACTTTCTTTTCCATTTGCGTCCTTTGTGATTTCTTTATGTTATAATTCCGTAGGTGTTGGCTTTTTTGTATTCAAAATCTCTGTTTATAGTTTACGGTGGAAGTGAGATAATGCTGGATGTAAGAATGCGAGCTTATTTAAATATTATTTATTAACTTTTAATAGATAGTACACGTAAAATAGTGTATAATAGCATTGCGGAATTGATTATCTGATTATTTTCATTTGCTATGGTTCATGAAGGTTTTTTGAAAATGAAAAGTTGAGTGATTTTGCAGTAATTTAAATGAACATTTTTATAGACAAGTAATCAAATAATTTTCAGTATTTGTAATTGATGATCCTCATAAAATATTAATGATCATTAATATATTAATATTACTTGAGGCTTTAAATAATTTTAAAACTTGTATGAAACAGCTTATTTTAATTTTTACGTATCTATATCTAAGGAAGCTGTATGGAGAGAGAAAAAAAAAAAAAAAAAAAAGGAAAAAAAAAAAAAGGGAAGTGTTTACCTGGGGATATCGGTATCATTCAAACTAACACAATTTAAGCGCATAAATTTTCTTAAGCTGTAGTAGAGGCTTATGAATATATAGTGTTAGAAATATCATTAATTAATTATACAAATACACTTGTTAGGGAATTTTAATAAATAACAGAGACTCTTTTTTTTAAAAGCCATGTGCATTGACAGCTTCGTTTTTTGACCTAGACATGATGTAAAGAATAATGCTTGTTTGCAGAAAAATCTGTTATTTTTTAACATTTCTCGCTATTTGTTCTTATGCGTCATCGATATTTCGAAGCTGTTTTTGCTTCTGTCTCCTTATCATCATTTGGGGGCATATCCTATTATGGGAGGTGGAATTATGCAAATTTTTGCTTCCTTTTTCTTGAGCGTTGTTTACCAGAGTAAACAAGCTTAAATTCTATAGGACAGTCATTGCTTTTTTTCGCCTTCTGAAACGAGAAAGCGTTGTTGCGAAAGGAAAATCTGTTGCCATGACAACGAGTTTCCAACAGCGCCATTTAGGGTAGTACCGGTAATCGTCCAGCACATTTCCTTTTCCCTGCTCGCTGTCCAAGCCTTCCAGCTCCAAATATTTTTTTTTTTTCGTTTTTTTTAACTCGCCCCCTTTTTTTATTGGAAATCTTCAAATACTTGCCTTTTGAGAATTTAGTCATAAATCGAAGTTTCTTTTTTATTATTTTTATTTTGTATGTTTATTCCTCCTTTTTTTTTCCCTCCCTCTTCGCAGCGCAAAAATAATGTTTTGTGCTTTTTCGCTAGAAATTTTGTGTTTGCGGATTAAGGGGTCTTATCACTGTCACATTCAGCTTAAATCAAACATAGGATTTTGTATGTATGCGAAAGTAAAGGAGGGGAGGTGCCATTTTAATGGGCGGAAGAAGATAAAAGAGATTTACGGAGCTTTAGGGAAGGCATTAAAAAAGGAAAAAAAAAAGTGTGTAATTTAATTAAATAGATGATTATTGGAAGCGTGTTGTCGCGGATGCATCTTCCATGTCACACAGGTGACATTACTTCGGTCATTAATGTGAGTTTGCGCTGTTAGTGGGTTCTTGTGGGACATTTTTTTCTTGTAATCATGTAGACAAACTGCCTTAAATGCTCTGAATGTCTTCAAAAATGTTTCCGAACCTTAATTTTGGCATATTTTAATAGACCATTTAAAAATAAAAATAATGTTACGAAAATAATTTTCTTCCATAGTAGCGAAGGATATTTTTTCCATCGTATAACCATTTGGTTCTAATGGGCACATACGACCCAGAAGTTAGATTTCATTCCCCTATTGGGTAAATAAAACCCACTTTTAAATGGGATTTTACGTTTGCAGTGTTTTCAAGGAATTAGGGAACAAATATGTCATTAAAGAAACCTGGCCTATTTGCCAAATGTGTCGGGTTGAGTCCCAGTTGACAATACGATTGGGACATATTGTCCTAGAAGATTTCCAAGAAACGGAAGAAATTATAAATTTTAAACTCATATTACACTTCTTTTAGTGTGTCAACATTAAATTCAATTACTTTTCATAGTTAAATTTTAATCATGTAAAAGTCGGAGTCGAAAGGGTTAACTATGTTCGGTGAAAAAAAATTTAAGAATGTTGTTAATAAGTGCAATAATAATACGTTTTATTAACCTATATATGATATTGATGTATGCATGTTTATGCATGGTGGCAGTATAGTGCCGAGAATTTTGTTTGGGGGGGGCAACCACATTTAACAAATGTGAATAGTAACTTTTCCATCTGCATTTATAAGGTATTTCTCCTGCCTTCTTGGCATGTCTACGTGGTGTGGTGGTCAGCACGATCGGCTCATATTCGAGAGGTTCGAGTTTCGGTGAAAGCATTGCACATTTTCATCTCTCCTGCTTAAAAAAAAAAACCTAATGTCTCTGCAGTGGCGCCCAAACTAAAAGGTGGTGGATGATGATTCTCCACCAAAGGATTTGGCGACTGGGTCCTCTAATCCTCAGTCGCCCTTTAAAAAAGAGGGGGAAGTATATAAGGTATTTCTCCCGTCTTCTTCGCATGCCTTCGTGGTGTAGTGGTCAGCACGCTCGGCGCGTATTCGAGAGGTCCGTGGCGAGGGCTTTGCTCATTTCTTTGATGTCCTTGTTTCGAAAAATTCTAAAATGATTGTATAAGTGGCGCCTGAACTATAAAGGTGGTGGATGATGATTCTCCACCATCGAGATTTGGCGATTGGGTCCCCTAATCCCCAGTCGCCCTTTAAAAGAGGAAGTATATAATGTTCTGTCTTTTTGGCATGCCTTCGTGTGTAGTGGTCAGCACGCTCGGCGCGTTTTCGAAAAGTCCGAGGTTCGAGTCTCGGCGAGGGCATTGCACATTTTCATCTCTCCTGCTTAAAAAAAATACCTAATGTTTCTACCCATTCAGTTACCTTCAAACATTCTATCTCTTCTGATTAGAAAGAAACTAGAAGATAAGATAAATCCTCCCTTCCCCAAAAAAATATTCTTCGATGAGAAAATTAGTGAAATCATGTCACCTTAATTTTTTTTTGCCAACTTTTGATGGAGGAAAAAAATTGGGGGGGGGGAGCACATGGCCTTTTGCACTCCCTCTGTCAACGCGACACTATGGTGGCAATTTTAAATAACAATACAAAGATGTTGAGCGTTTGTAGTAGTTTTATGTGGTTAGGAAGTAGCAAATACACATATATTAATTATGTATTATTAAATTAAATGTGTAAATGTAAATGTAGTGATGTAAATTAATTATGCAGTGTATAATATGGGCAGAGAACAACGAGGATTAAAATTAACGCTCTCGTTCTGTTTGGATGCACTGTTCGAGACATGGACGGAAGGTTCGATAACGCATCTCAGCATATCAAGTGGAAAACTTGCTCTTCACGAGGCTGATGGTAGTCTTCAATTTGTGAATCGTTCTCGAGCGATGTGGAAAAAGGGAACTCTTTGTTGGGCAATCGTAGAGGAAGTAGTCTTTAGATGCCAAATCTGCAGAGAGGAATGGCCAAATCAGATCGCCAAAGACAGATCAGACTCCCATGCGATTATTAATAGATCTATTTAGTACTTTGCCATGTTCAAATAACCACATCATTATGACGATACTTGTGATGAAAGAGAGGTACGCGGCATCATTTTCGCGGGAGCGCGAGCTAGAAGGGATGTATCCAAGAAGAAAATCGCCGCACAGAATGAATGAATCACTTTCAGTTCAGATTAATTGACAAGTTTAGGTTGGAAATTTGAAATCAATATTGGTTGAAGCGTTTTGCAGGTATCCACATCATAAGCGTTGCGCAAGAATCATAAGACGTAGCTTAGTTTTCTAATGACGCAGTTTAAAAAGATTTATATTGTAGAGACATTAGGTACTTTTTGAAAGCAGGAGAGATGAAAAATGAGCAATGCCCTCACCAGTACTCGAACCACGGATTTCTGGAATACGTGCCGAGCGTGCTGACCATTACAGCACGAAGACATACCAAGAAGGCGGGAGAAATACCTTAAAATATAAACAGTTAATATTTTTAATGGAGAAAGGAGTGTGTGGTTCCTCACACAACTATCTAAGATAAACATCGAGGAACCTAGTGAACTGTGTAGCGATTTATCGCTGAGTTCAAGCAGCTAAAGACGTAGAGTGGAGAAGGGTTAAAATACCCTTTATTTCGCGCAAATAAGAATAGCAGTGGGCTGGGCTTTAACTTAAAATAAGAAACTAAACTATAATTAACTAAAGGAGACTTACTCGAAGCTAAACAGGAGTATCTAACATAGTTGGCCTTTAAATTAAATTAGCCTGGGAATATCAATAGGTATGTAATATACAGCCGAACGTAACAGCTTTAAGAGTTACTTAGCCCGAAGGCAAACACGCCTTAATAAGGATTTCTAGCACTCTCTATCGAAGTAAGGTGAACCTTCCTTAAATACTTCTTCTAACTCATTTGCATTCAACGCGATTCTGAAAACTCATTCTGGTAGAGAGTTGTAAGTTGAAACTAGAATTGATAGGAAAGAGTTTTAAAATTAAAATAACTGTTATAAAATTGAAATACACGTTACAGGGGACTCAAATGATCATACTTGAAAACTAATCCGCATTATGCCATATTCTTCTGCAATGAGGATGGCTCTTATGCATTCGCAGAGCTCGTGTGTGTGTGTGAGTGAGTGAGTGTGTGTGTGTATGGGTGTGTAAGATAAAAATGTGAAATCGTGTTTCTAATTTTAAATGGCAATAGCTGTTCTCATTCTTCGTTTTAATTTGGGTATTTTCTTTCGCTGTCGTAAAAATAATAGCTATTTTTAATATATCAGTCTACAATACATTATTACAAAATCAATCTGCTTCATACCACTTTACATGATGCTGGAATGCAGATACCTTTTACCCAATCAGATTAAAAGATTTGTATTAAGAACCGAAATTTTTTTACTCTCTCTCTTATACTGTCACATGAATGCTCTGCTTTCTTCTCCGTACGCCCTTAATAATGTGTGAATCAGATATTGCGTCTCCAGAATTGCTTTATCTAGCAATAGAATGCATTGAATCGAGGGCTACATATGTCTGCAAGTGTCATCACTCTTTCTATGCAGAAAAGCATATACAAATTATTACAACACAATAAGCCATCATTAGTCTATTATAGCTATCTCTAAATCTATTATATACCATATATTCCTGCGTAAGACGCTCACTTTTGGGGAAATAATATGATCGAAATTTACGGATGCCTGTTATAAACGCTGGATATAAAAATTAGATTTCTACATGTACCTAAATGTTGTCTATTTAAATGCGCTATTTAAAAGAAATCACTTAACTTATGAACTTAAAGATTTTCATTATCGGATAACATGAAAATTTCATCATATTTGTCCTGTTATGTCTTTAGGCACGTTTTATCTTCACTGTTACTCTGATCATAGTAAATTATCATCTTCCGTTCTGTCTAGATTGTTAGATATACTACGATTTTTAAATGTTCTTTTGAATTATGTCAGGTTTAATTTCATTCCGCGCTTTTAACAACTCAAACACTATTTCTAGACTATCTTGACGTATTTCCCCTCTCTCCGTAAATGTTTTTTCATCTTCTAGCATCCACGTATTCCACTGTCCTGTTTTAGATGGGATCTGAACATGTCACAAATTAAAATACTTTCTGAATTCTTTAAGGCAACGGCTTGTTCGTTAAGGCTTTGCTAGACATTTCTTATGCACAATTTCACGCCGTTTTCATCCATGCATCTTTCTCGTGAACATGAATGAAAACAGCATTTGGGAAATTGCATTTCACCGTCGTCTTTCTTTTAAAAATAACCATGGGCTTTAATTTTGTACTGTTCGCTAAGCGGGAAAGCACCACGGCGAGAGGAGATTTTTCGTGACCTATTTTTTTATGTGAACCGTTTTAGTTTCCTTCACATCAATTGTTTTATTTCCTATCCTATCAAACATTACTGGAGTTTCATCCATATTTCCAGTATATGACGGTAAATAATTTGTTTTGCCAGGTTTCTTCGTAAAGAAAAGGGTACGAGTTATAAGATGAATGTACCTAAAAATTAAAAAGTGTAATTTGAAATTTTAGATGCACGTTATGCCTCGGAATATACGATATATATATAGGGTGGAACCTCAGATCACTTAGGAAATTTTGCAAGCAGTGCTGTCTAGTCTATGTATTTCATGGCAGAATGGTTGCCAGAGGCTCAAGGAGGTTGGACTTCTACTTTCACCAGGAAGAACACTCGGGGGTGTGGTCCCAGGGTCTCTCACCCCTTTCCCCTACGAGAGGACTTAAGGCTCATTGTATTAGTGCCGCCATGCCACAAAGACACTATGCATTTTTAAACGTCCATGCCTTCTCCGAGATTTGAACCCGGGCTCTTCGGTACTGCAGTAGGCTTCCCTCGAACATGTGAGCCGGCAACAAATGATATTCCAAATTACGGTTAATGCAGTGAAGGAAATGTTTTGAAAAGAAGATGGAAAGCAGGATATTCCTAATTATTTGGTCCTCAAAATTTGTGCAAAATGGGGTAAGTTGCAAACATTCATATATCATATTCGTATCACCCTGATAAAGCAGAAGTAAACCATTGCATAAATATTTACAATGGCAGTGCCATGTCTTGCTCTTTAAAAACATAAGAAACGTATATAGAAACAGATCGCTACAGAAGTACAAAAGAGCGGTGTTAAGAGGGGAGGAAGAACAGAAAGACAGCAGTTGTCTGATATTTTAATTGAATAGGATTTCTCTTTCAAACTGTAACATTTTTACATTTCCGTCGTCTTCGCCGTTTTCTGCTTACGCAGTCGACTTTTCTTCGTTGTAGTACGTTAAAATTGAATTCAAATTTTCTAATTTTTTATATGTTTGCTATTGTGTTAAATATTGTATATATGTTAGATTAAATGAATTCCGCCAGTTTTCCATCGCGAACGTTTATTCAAACTATTCTTTTCCAAACACTCATTTGGAATCCGAGAATAGATTAATTCATTTTATATTAATTCTTGTAGAAAAAAAAACTGTTTCGGTTTATGAATATGTCGGGTATCGGAACTGTTTTCAGGAATGAATTTAGTACGTGAACCGAGGTTTCATTGAATATGTAATAAATCTATAGTTAATATGTACTAGTACACTGATCAAGGCACACCTTAAGTATTCTTAACAGCAGTAAATTCCTCAGTATCTTGCTCGAAACGGTAAATGATTATGTGATTTTAGATAATTTAGAATACCTTTTTAGGAGTTCTACTCAATCTTCGTTTCTATCTCCGCTCCTTTGGTGTTTGAGCCATCGATCAAAAGGAATTTGCCATTCGAGAAATAGTCATCCATTTTGTTTTTAGCCCTAAACTGTCTTTTAGGTTGAAATTTACGAGATGCTGCTGAATCTCTAGAGAGGAAGAGAAAATAAATTTCGCTTTCTCCCTTTCTCTGCCATCTTTTCCTAAATTTTTTTTCTCTCTTAACTTTCGAAGCCTTGTATTTTCTTCTCTTTTGGATAAATGTAAAGTAACTGACCCTTTCTGCTGACTTTCATTCGAGGACTGCGTGTATTGTTATTATACGAGGGTAAGTTGAAAAATAAGTTTCCCCTGTCGACTGTGGTCAGAGTTGTGTGTGAAAGTCAAAAAATAGAATGAGACATTAAAGATATGACATACCTTTATTTTTCCACATAGGTACCAAGTACATTGAGACATTTGTTATATCGCTTGATAAGCTTCAAAAAGCCCTCCAGGAAAAAATCAGGGCTTTGCATATGGAAGAAGCGTTGAACGGCTTGTTTCACTTCAGTATTGATTCCAAAGTATTACTTCCAGTATTGACCCCCATGCGTTGTTTCTTGTGTGTCGAGGTCAATTGTCGGGGCACCCATCGTGCTGACACTTTTCTGTATCGAAGAATGTCGTGGATGATGTTTTGAGCTCGCTCATGTGAGATTCCAAGTTCTTCCGCTAATTCATCGATGGTGATACGCCGGTTCGCTCTAATCATGTCATCCACCTTCCTGACATTTGATTCTGTAGTGGCCGTGCGCGTCCGTCCAGCTCTCGGTATGTCCTCCACTTGCTGACGTCCATCACTGAATGTGCAACACCATCTCCGCACCATTTGCTTCAACATCACACCTGGCCCATAGACTTCCACGAGGCGGTTATGAATTTCTGTTCCTGATACTCCACGTGGCCATTCATAGCGGATAACCGCTCTCACTTCCTCCTTTGACCACGAATTCAAAACGCACCTTCTCTCCATACCTACCGGGGCTCAAATGAGAGGCTGGTCTCCGCTTTGCGCAGGCACTGCAACAGCGCCATCTGCTTGATTTGCAGCGACCTCTACCCAATGGTGTATCGGTGACTTGCGCGTTTTCCTGCTGTGTCGCCTTTCGCCCATAGCCGTTCAACGCTTCTTCCATATGCAAAGCCCTGAATTTTTCTTGGAGGACTTTTTGAAGCTTATCAAGCAATATGACAAATGTCTCAAAGTTCTCGTACGAGAATAATAAAATAAAGGTATGTCATATCTTTAATGTCTCATTCTATTTTTTGACTTTCATACACAACTGTGACCACAGTCGACAGGGGAAACTTATTTTTCAACTTACCCTCGTAGTAATTATTGCGAGATATTACATTTATTAGTCCAAAGGGGCTTTGTCCCTGAAGGACTATCGTTTTCGTTTCGGCATTTTGAGTTGGAAACATTAAATGTTGGTTCACTTTTCAAGCTGTTGCCACCAAATATTGCAGCCCTGTATTAAAGAAATTAAAATAATGAAGAATGTGCATAAATGTATGCATGTTTCTCCCATTGTGATAAAACGACGGTACCTAGAGCCATCGAATTTTGAATGACGTAATCCTACTGCGAATATGGACATCTGGAAGCCAAAATTTGGAATTTGTTTTATTATCGATTTCATATTTTATAAAACTTTAACTAATTTTTTAATTGACAAACTCAAGAATTTCAAAGCGAACAATGGCAACGTTGTACAGGAAAAACATCTCCAGCGCGTGAGACTTGTATCGGAAATTCCAAAGATATGCTCAATTTGAAATTATTTTGAGATATTGCTCTTGAACTGAATTTTCTGGTTTAGGTGCGAAGAACATGATATTTAATAAATAAAGGTAACACACAAAACGTTAAAAAAAAGCTCCCCTTTGGGTGTAAAATCTGAAAGCTTTCAGATTTTTTTTTATTGATATTGTAGTCATTATTATATAACATTATAGTGTGACCTTTTTTTCTTCGTACGTACATTAAGGGTTCGCAGATTTAGAGTGAATAACGACGACATTTGATGAAGAATGTAAACACAATTTTAACAGTCATGGAAGAACGCTGGAACAATCAGCGACACAAGCCTTTAGACTATCAGGCTATAACGGTGAGTATCGCTCCCGACTCTGCTCGGTCGTTCTCGGAACTCTACGTGCTCTCGAGACTTTCCACTCTGTAACTCGCGATGCACTCGACGATATACTAGAGTACAGCTCCCGACTCGGTTCAGTCGTTCTCGGAGCTCAGCACATTCTAAGATAAAACTCGACATGCACTAACTCGCGATACTCTAATGGACTCTCGATGCACTCGACGACCAACTCGGCACTAGACTTCAAGAAACTCGCTCACGGACTCTTAACTGACTCGACTAGGCACTCACTGACTGAGTCTCAACTCGATAGACTCCGCATTGACTGACTCTTCTTTGATACTATTGTTATTATTCTGGCATGCAGCGGGGAATTCCTGTCCCTGCTCTTTCCAGATTCCTGAGTGAATCCCGAATTGGGCCTGACGTCTGAGGAAATCCGTAAATAGTATTCTCCAGATGAGGTTTAAGCTGAGGTGGCGGAGTGACTCTCCGCCTACCAATAGGGTTTATATAGCTTTTGGCTTGCCTTCTAGAACATTCTGGGCTAACAGTAAGAAAATGTTCCAGAAGGTTTTCCATCGATCTATGGCATATCACCAATTTTGTCGCCAAATGTGGCAACCCCACCTTGACTTGCCGTTTTCTGGCAACCCCAAAACTGCCTTGCGGAGAGGGTAGCTTATAGCGCCTAGACATTTTGTAACAATAATATTATGCCATTACAAATATTGCAGAAACAAAGCAGGGATATGTTTTCTGTTGTTAATTTGGTGCAACATTGAGCAATGGGCATAAAATGCTTCTGGATTCACATTTAGTACATTAATGTATTTGTATTCCATAACCTTTATTATGCATATTAATTAACACCACTGTCATATCTTTGATCTCATAAATGATCTAAATTTATGCACAAATCTCGCAGTAAAATGCATTTTGCTTTCCCTCTGATATTGCCTTAAAGGCAGTTTTAGAAAAGTGCTCAAATTACCACAAAAATCGCAGTTTTGTTTCCTATCTCCTTTACACACAAGGGTACGATTGATTTTACCGGTTTGACACCAGTGGATAAGTATTCCAGAAAATCTCTAGCACTTTCATAAAATATCCAATTTGGACAGGCAGCATAAAAACGTCGTCTGATTTTGGCCTACCGCAGTCTGAATGTTATCTCCGAGCAGAATCGTAAAAGCGGCGAGATACAGCATAAAAGAGAACTGATATAAATAATAGAAGTTTTAAAGTCCTTTCTCCTGGTGATGACAGAGACATCTAGTCGCCGGAAATGTTATTTATCACTTATAAGGGCCTCCGCCTGTGTTCTCGCTTATTTCCTCGCTTCCTAACGGCGCGCTTTTCCAGCGTCACGTGACATATCGCGCGCTGACAGCTCTGGCATGTTTCATTTTCTTGGATGGGAGGGCCTGTGCATGGAGGAGAGAGGCGTTTTTGCTAGGGTAATAAATTGCTTACAGCTGTGTTTCTGGTATTTCTTGAATGGGGCTGCGCTTGTATCCATTTTAGGGTTTTGACAATTTTTTGAAAAATTTGTTCGTATCATAAGCATTGCAGCGGTCTTAGGTAGCAGAATATTTTTAATTTTTGCTTGTATACACCGACGCAAAATGTTTCTCAACAAGCTACTTTGTCATTAAGTTAAAACTGCTGAAATACCGGGTGACCCAAAAGTCCGTTAACATTTGAAAATTTAATAATCCGCTGAATAATGTAGGTAGAGAGGTAAAAACTGACATACATAGATGAAATATCATGTCGTTTTATTGAAAGTAAAAGGCTTAAAACGGCCAACAGATGGCGCTTCATATGATAACGAGCAATAATTAGCATAACTATTGATTTTTTAGCAAAGACTATGTTCTTTATAACAAATTTTCAACACGTCGGCCGTCATATCTAACATCAATACCTATAGACGAGAGACATTGTTGTGAACAGCGCTCTGTAGCATGGTAAGAAAGTGCAGTCGGATGTTGTCTTTTAGCATCCCCGATGAGGTCGGACAATCGCGGCAGACTTGCGATTCCAGGTAACCCCATAACCAATAATCACACGGATTGAGAGATCCAAGCATGACGGAAGAGGCGGCTGAGCACGCAATCCTTTGCAGCATGGGCTGGAGCGCCATCCTGCACTAAAGTCATTCCTTCCAACAGTGGCGAAGTCATGGAAAGGACTGATTCCTTCTCTCCTTATAGCTCATTTGATACATGATCCTCAAACGATGTCACTGACATTCTGCTGCCTCCCCCTTTTTGTTTCCTTTTAATAAAATCCCATGTTATTTCAAGCATGTGTCTTAGTTTTTACCTCGCCGCCTACATTATTCCGAGTATTACTGAATTTTCAAATGTTAACGGACTTTTGAGTCACCCGTTACACGAAGAAGGTACAAAAATGCATTTAAATTTCAAGTTTCTGCATAATTCTGTGTTATACAGATACTTAAATTAACAAGATTATTTCTTCTGTAATTTTCAACGTACAGTAGAGGTTCAAATATTCAGGAATACGGTATACCGGATATTCAAAGAAGTTTGGATAATTAGTTAACTTTTTTGGGGGTGGGGATTTCAAATATATTCACTGTAATGCAGATAGGAGAATTTTTTTTTGTTGTTTATCATATTTTATTTCTAATTAAAGTATATGCTGGAAAAAAAACCCCAAGTTTTTTTTATTTTTGTAAAACAAAATACAAACTATACTTTTCTCCGAAAAAATTAAAATTTATGCTTTTTATTTTTCCTAATACACATTCGAATTTTTTTCATTTAAATAAAACAATGAAATTAATTTTTATTTCCGAATGTCTTGAAACTTAAGCGTTATTATTTCAACTGTACTAAAATTAGAATAATTAGCATTAGAAGTGTTATTAGCCTCATTCACGTTTTGTCTGAATCAATTTCCAAACTGTTGCCACGAAACGTTATCATGATGTATTATTTAAAAAATAAATAAATAAGGAAGAATATGTATGTGTGTTCGACGCATTGTGGAAAAACGACGCCACCTAGATCCACCGAATTTTTAACATGTAAACCTCCATCAGAGCATGACACCTCGAATTTTGAACTTCGAATTTGTTTATGATTTATTTCATGTTTTGTACAAATTTAACAGAGCACTCTGAAAGCAAAAGTGACAACATTGTTCGAAATAATACATTTTTAACTCCAGCGTGCAGAATTATTGCCAACTGGCAAATTGTCAAATCTTGGAATTTTAAACCACAAATTTGGTTATCCGAAAGCAATGTGTTGCCGCTGTCTCAAATTATCTCCGCCCAGCAGCGCGTTACCATTCAGTAAAGCGTGAGACATTAAGCTTTCTAATATAATCTTTCTCTTACTGAGTAGTAAACCAAGTGATTGAAAAGGAATAAATGCAGTTTTTAAAAGTTGTTTTTTTTTCTGCTTTTTAATCTGATCTATTTTAGTAAAAATTCATTTATTTCACGAGAAAAACTCATGAAAGTCGTAATTTGAAACGTTAAGCATATTTATTAAGTGACGCTAGCTGGATTTATCAAAATTATTGTATACTTTCTTCTTTTTTATGATAACTCAGGCGGCTGGTGGCTTGAGAGAGGCTAGTTTTCGAAGAAATAGCGAATATAAAAAAAATGTGTGGCAATCCCCAACACACTATCAGAAATCCTAAAGATATACCGCTTTTAAATAGTTTGTGATTTGTTCTTGAACTTTATGTGACGTAAGTACGAAGAAAGCGATGCTTTCTAATAAAGCTAAAGAGAAAGCCGGGGAAAGTGTTGGCAGAAGTGATTCCAAGAGCAGATTAGTAAATTATGATGCTCAGCGAGAGCATAAAAAACCTTAACAAAGATTCTGATGCGATATTAAAATCTGAATCCTTTCATATTTTCTTTCTTTGTTTCTGTTTATTAGCACAAAAGGGCGTTAGCTCGAATAGACTAATAATTAGTCTAATAAATAGGCTAATAAATAAACTGTAGAATGGGCTAATAAATAATCTCGAAACTGGATTTGGCGACGTATCATTTTTCAAATTATTGCCACGAAATATTATCACCCTGTATTACTTTTAAAGAAATTTAATAATGAAGACTTCTGCATGAATGTGTATGTTTCTTGCACTGTGAAAAAACCAAACATACGACCAAATTTTGAATAACGCAGACCTGCACTCGAACATGTGCACCTGAATTTTGAATTTCGAATTTTACGTTTCATATTTTGTAAAACTTAATTTATTTTTAACAAACCCAATGGTTTGAAAGTGAGCAGTGGCAACACTGTACGGAATAAAACATTGTTCTCTCCAGCGTGCGAGACTTTATATCAGAAAATCTGAAGGCATGCGTTTTTCAAATATTTTGTGAGTTTGCTATTCAGTTGTGTTTTATGTGGTGTAAATGACGTTTATGTGACGTAAGCGTAATATTTAATTGATAAATTTTACATACAAAACGTTAATACTAAAAAGAGGGAAAAAAGGTTTTGCAAGCCATCTTACTAAGAAAACTGGACATTGGTATATGGTAAACTGACAAAAGACTGGAAAAAGTAGGAAAATATATGTCAGCACTTTACACTTCATTGGAAATTTTAGACACAGGCTTCATTTAATGCTTTTATAATTTTGTGGTTGAATTTTTTATGGTGTAAGCACGAAGAAAATGATGCTATCGACTCTAGATATCACAAAACCATGACTCTCACATCGTTTTTGGATAACGAAGTATGCATAGTTCTCTTCGGAAAGAGCGTAAATGTAGCCTTTGAACCACTGCTTTGTTAAATTCGCCATTTTGAATAAACACAAAACTTTCAAGCCACAGACGATAATTTTGACTTTTAAAAATGTAGTACAATTGCAGTTACTTCTTTTGCAGCAAACGATTTTTTATTACCGCTTACCAAAATCGTCTAAAAAATGTCCGAACAGCCTCTGTATTCCTCTTATTGTGATAAAATGACTTTACCTAAAGCCATCAAATTGCTCCTGCAATCTCGAATTTTGAAATTCAGATCTGTTTTATTATTTATTTCATATTTTGTAAAACTTTAAGGAATTTTTGATTAACAATCTCAACAATTTGAAGGCTAGCACTGCCACACTGTTTGAAATAAAACATTTGTATCTCCAGCGCGCGAGACTGTCTATCTATCACAATTTCTAAAGATACGTTGTTTTTAAATATTTTGTGATTTTGCTGTTGAATTGAGTTTTATGTTGCGTAAGTGCGAAGAACGTGATATTTAATAGATGAAGTGAACACCTGTAATGTTAATAATAAAGAGACAAAAAAAATGTTTGTTAGTCATCTTATTAAGAAAACTGAATATTGCTATAATAAACTGAGAAAAGACAGGAAAAAGTACAAAAGTGAATGTCAACGCTTAACGGGGGGGGAGGGGAGAATCGCAAACAGAATGAAGCTTTTAAAAATTTTGTGATTTTGTTGTTGAATTGTGTGTGATGTAAGTGCGAAGAAAACTATGCTTAGTAATAAAGCTAAGAAGTTCTTTGGAGGGGGGGAGTTTAACAGGATTAAAAAAAATTATTTGTTTATTTGCTGGAACAAAACGCATAACTTATATCTGCTGAAGTATGATCTTAGATTGTAACGGATTTTTACATCCATAACAATATAACTTCATAATGTAATCTTGCGGTAATTTCACATAAAATCTTTCTTCTCATGCTAGACATAAATCGTAAAAATTATTTGAAAATCGTTAAATTTTTCAATTACTCTTTATTAATTACATGTTTGCTGGAAAATTAAGCCAATGTCAACATCGTATACATATTTGTCTAAATTTGGCAAAAACCTTTTCAGAAAATATGTGCTACTTTTACGACCCTTTTATGTTACATTAGTGAAAAAAATAAAAACACGTTCATAAATTAGCAACAAGCTTAATTTTCACTGATCTGGGAAGAACGACAAGAAATCCGCGTATGTGAAGTCCGCATAATTAAAATTGTGTGTAATTGCTGTCAGTAGTTATTGATGATTTATTTTTCACTCAGCTTACCACTTATCATAAGAACTTTCGCATGAATAAGGAAAGTGAGTATCAACTTAAGGAGCTTCAGGTACCTACCTATATTTATCAATACTAAAGCTTTGAGAATCCTTGTTTATCAATTAGTGAAGCTTCGGGAATCACTGCTTGGAAAGCTGTATTGAATTCTACTGCAAATATTGTACCTTTTCATGAATCTCAGGGTCTCTCAAAAAGCTGAATATAAAAGCTGCTTAAGCTATGGCGTAATCAGGTTAATCTAAGAACAGGTGGCTAACTGAGGAAAAACTATTATCTTGTGACGAACAATGAAACCATTGCGGAAGGAAATGGATTAAGATCGGCAGAGATTAGTTGAAAAGGATTTTAAATCAACGTTTTCAATTTGTCGTCCTCGAAGCCTGCCCTAGCCTGCCTCGAAGCCTGCCTACACTATAGCTGAAAATCTCACAAACTGGAAATTGCACATGGCAATTGCCTATCCTTTTTTTTCTCAAAGAATGACATTTTACGAAATCTATCACCGAGTGCCGTCGGACTTTCCACTCGAGTCTTAGCAACAAAAGAGGAATTTAAACCGTTATGATTATGCTGTTCTTTACCAGCATACATCTAAGCATATAGCTATGCAAGAATCGGCAGGCTCATGTATCTCATCAATGTGCATGCTAGCATGTTTTAATTTTTAATTAATAATATAAAAACTTTTTTTAATTTGTCTTAGATTATTAAAAACGATTAATTTTCATCTATTAACTTCTTTCCTCTATTTCTAATAAATTCTCTTGAGTTATCGTAATTACTTAATACAAAACAAAAATAAATTTTAATTAATTTTTATTAAAAGTACAAATAGTAACCTGTGCTGAAAAAATTTCTTTCCAAGGGACAAATGTAAGGTGGTCCGCAAAATAAAAATTGTCTCTACTTGAAAAAAGTTTGAGGAACGTGGGGTTAAATGATTCAAAGCTTTCAAAAGAGAGAAATAGAAAATGTTTTAATTTATTTTGGGAAATATCCCGGGTTTTTGAATCTTTTTTTGAATCCCGGGTTCTTTTACAGTAAATATACATAAAGATCTGAAATGCTGTTGTAATAATTAAATACTTAGTGCAAACTATTTTATTTCATTGTCCAATCATCATTCACCTCCCTCAACTCAGACACCGATCTGGCAATAATGAGCATGTGAACAGAAGCAGCTATTTCAAAAACGATTCTCCTAACTCTGGTACAAAACACCGTGTTACGATTTGTGTAATTATGGCAAAGCACACTAGGGTATCTGCCTAAGGTGAAGGACGCCTTCTTGGAGGACTTTCTAAAGAAAATTGGCTCATATAGAGTGGGTGTTGGCAAAATTTTGAAATACTGCGAAGAAATTAGAAATTGTCTTAGACTTTGTAGATTCATTTGAAGGAGACATGAAAAATGTGCAGTGCCCTCGTCGGTACTCGAACCTGGACCTCTCGAATACGCGCCGAGTGTGCTACCGTTACACCACGAAGGCATGCAGAAAGGAGAAAAAATACCTTATAACCTGAAGGGTCTTAAAAACGCGAAATAAATGAAAATAATGTAATATTTTATAAGTAATGGAATACTAATACAAATACTGATTTAACTATTTTTCCTCGGATGTTACTCGTCAAAATTGAGTTTTACATGGAAAGCTTAGGCAGGCAGTGTTTGTCATTTCCGCTCAAGATGATAACGTTTTCGTGGTTAATAACAATTTAATTATTTGTCTTTATTTTGTCATCGAAAGTAGCAATGGACATTTTGGCATTCAAAGAACTACTTTTATGCACTTCTTTTTTTTCCGTTGTAACATCGTCGAACTCTCGGGATGGGGGAAATTTAAACAGGTTGTTTTTCAAATTTATTTTAAATAGCAAATTATAGCAAGTTTATTCTAATAAGTTTAATAAAGTTTGAATTAGCATACAAAACAACGCTACAGTAATAATTCTAAACAAGGGAAAATCGAAAGCTTCCCTGATGCAAGACGCGTCTTACTTGAGCGGCATCTTTCAGATAACTTCTCGTTCTTCTCTTCTTACAAAACGAGTACACTGCAGGGATATAGTGCAAAAATTCGCTTAGTTTCAATTGTGTGAGAACTCAATTTTCTCTCTGATAGATTTAATCATCATCCATTTAATTGTAAGTTGGAACATTATCGAATGGCTGTACGCGGGAATAAATGCTCTCCCTGCACGCGTGAACTGGTTTTTCGCCCTGTTTCTGACGAGAAAACTAAACGGGAGAGTGGAGTTTCGGCCCTCGCTCTTCCCGTGATCGTTTGTGAGAAGGTAAGACGTAATCGAGGCGAAAAGAAATAGCAGGAGGTGCAGGGGACGAGAAAAGAATCAAATCTGCATGTTCTTAAAAGTTTCAGAGTGGTGTTCTTGTACAACATTTGTGTATGTCATCGTGGTGATATTATTCTGCAATGTTTGTGCATTCCTTCGTCGTAATTGAAGCACATGACGCGTATTTTGCAAAAAGTGGAATGCAGCTGAAAAGGCTTAATGCTTGAACTTAATAACCGATGTCAATTCCATCTCTACGATTCTCTTTTGCAGAAAATAAGAGATACGTCGTGAGCAGCTTGACATCACGAGTACAAGTGAGAATAAAATGTTTACAAAGAGCAATAGCCTGTGATGGGGACAGATAGATTATATCCGAAAGTAATTAGATGCACGTGTTACGTGAGTAGCTAGTGTTTGGAGCGATGCTCTGATATACCATATTTAAACTAAAATAAGATGCTATTCATTCATGAATGATCAAATAAATTAATTTGATGTCACCACGGGTGTACCAAGTAGTGAGTAAGTGAAATGCTTTATGTATTTCTCTTTCTAGGGTTATTAACACATTGTACTAAATTTCAGTGTAGGCCAGCAATTATTGGGCACGTGTGACTTACTTTTTGACGCCTAGAGCGTATCTCTCGTTTAGTACTAATTATACACCACCACATAATGTTGCCACACCATTACAAATTGGCCTAGCCTAGAGCTATCCAGAAACGCCAGAGATTTCCTTATGAGAAAAGGAAACTCGCTTGGTTGCGCATAAACATTATTTATCACATTGTGTGGTATTGTAACATCGAATAAATTATAAACTTAGTTGATCGAGCTGAAAAGTTTAAGGAGTGGAGGACTCACCAATTAAGCGGGAAATCACTGCTAGTTTTTTTTTCTTCTCCGATCTGCGATTTATGATTAGTATTCAGTCAAAAATGATGCTCATATTCTGGTGGAACTAAACGAAAATAAAATGAGCAGATTTAAATCCTGCCATCTATTGGTATGTGTCTATTCGCTCGTTTGCCTTTCTTGCCTGCTCTAAACTTTTTAACTCTCCTTTATTTTCTCTTTTCGCTCCTCAAACCTTTTACATAAGAAATTTTAAAGCGGAGATGTATTTACGTCATAATACTTTAATTCAAATGATTTTCTTGCACCTTTTTTCAAGTATGCGACTATCAGCTGTGAACTTTTTTCAAGTATGCGACTATCAACTGGAACGTTGTTTCCAAACTAATCTGGATTGTACTACCATGGTACAAAAGAAACATTGAAAAACGCCGCAGTTTTCATTTAAATGTTTCAATTATTAGGTGCATCATTGTCAAGTTAGAATTAGATTAGATTGATTACTTGGGATATTTTCATAAGGATACCTACAAGCTTATGCAGTCAAGTTAGAATTAGGTTAGATTGATTACTTGGAATACCTTCATAAGGATACCTACAAGCTTATGCAGTCAAGTTAGAATTAGGTTAGATTGATTACTTGGGATACCTTCTTAAGGATACCCACGAGCTTATGCAGTCAAGTTAGAATTAGGTTAGATTGATTACTTGGGGTACCTTCTTAAGGATACCCACGAGCTTATGCAACTGCGACACTAGAAGCCTTCATAAGGTTGCTCTGGTAGAGCGGTGCGCGCGCAAATTGAAGATAAGTTTCTACGCACCTTTATGCAAGTCGATTTTGGTTTCAGTTTTTGATTAGTTCTTTTAGTAGAAAATGATACAGGAATCCTTTATGAAAAACGAGACTTTGCCTAAGCTTGTGCGTACCTTTATGGAAAACACTGAATGATTGAAATTGGAATCTGCCCTAACCTTTATGGAAAACGCTATCCTATCATAAGTTGCTGATATTTTCATCGATTAGAACAATTTTTCCAAGTTGTGCTGCTTGGATGGGGTTTCTGGTATTTCAATGAATTAAACCTTTTTTTTTTTCATTGAAATGATAAATCACAAACTGCTATACACGCAAGGGAGTTAAAAAAATATATAAATGTATGCAAGATATAACAAAATTCGATAACTGCTTTAAAAAGAATAATTGGCGATCTCAAAATTAACATTTCTAGATTTAGTGCTCTCATCCTAAATCCATATCTTCTCCCAAATTACATAAACTGCTTGAAAAAGGTAACTAAAAGGTAAATTAACCAATTATGGCTTAGCTTTACAATTGCATAAATATTGAGTCACGAGTAATTACGCCTTCCTTTTCTTCCTGGCTTCTACCCTGCAAACAACTGTGCGCTGCTTATGCTTCTCTGCCTGAAAATGGTGTAGTATGCTTTTTCCGTTACATAAAAATTTATTGTATTCGACGATGATGGAAAAATAATTTGTTTGCCAAAGCCATGATTTGAAATCTGTAAAAATAAAGGTGGTGATTCGCTGCAATTAGTTTTCTCAACGTCTTCTTCCTGCCTTTTCCACCCAGCCGTGACTACAGCCAGAAGTTAAAAGCGCCCGGATTCACGACAACGCATTTAAAATTATATATATATATATATATATTCTCTTTTCCCTATCCGTTTTTGTTGTCCGAACACAAAAAGAAACAAAGGTTGCAAAGAAAAAATTTTACATGTAATGCCGAAATAAAACATTGAGGAAAAATTGAACAAGGGAAAAATTGGATGAATTACAAACGAAAGAAATTTGTTTCTTTTTGTGTTCGGACAACAAAAACTGGTAGGGAAAAGAGACCAACTCAATGAGAGCCCCAAACTTGTATAGGTTTTTGGAAATATTGTATATAAAAAATTTTTAGAATTAATAACCATTATACTAATTGACGATAGAGGTCTCAGTGAGTTAATCGGAATGAAACCGGTTCTTGTTGTTCAGTTAATTGACTTTGTTTTAAAGCTTTAAAGCACTTTTCTCATGACAAGTTCTGTTTGGAACTTTAAATAAAAAAGGATTAACTTTGGTTTTCACTGTTTTTGTTTTTTCAACCTATACTTTTTCTGTTCCAAATGTATATAATAAAATTTGCAAATTCAAAAAATTAAAATAGGTAGGGTATCATGGTTCTGACAATCCTTAAATAATTCTCTCATATATTTCATTTCCCATATTAGATGGTATAAAAAAATCCTGCAGCACTGCGCGCAGATTTCAACTAGTTTTTCTAGTTTTTTTTTCTCTCAACAACTATAGAAAATTTGTCAACTTTCTTAGTATATATATATATTACGTAATCTTTCGGGGGTATCTGGGAGTGAATATATGGACCGTAAATAATAAAATGTCATATACCAGATTCCCAGTGGGGTCAATATTAACCCCTTGGAGGTCGATGAAATTTTAAGGGAGATATTTTTTAAATGAATAATACTTTTTAAAAATATATAATTTTTTATACAAGAAGTACAATTTAAAAAAGTGAAACGAAGCAACTTAAGGGGGAATGGAATACGAAGAATAAAAAACTTCCTCAGAATATAATACTGTGTGCAAACCTCTCTCAGAGTTTAAAGGTAAAGACATATTCTCTTCCAAAGTATTGAAAATTTGAGTATGCGTGTATTAAACTGCGATACATTTGATTTTGATATTGTGATGGGAGAAGAGCCTATGTCTTTGATAGAGGATATTCAGGCAAAAGTTTTATTCGAAACATATGTGTGTGCTAAGTTTTGGAATATAAAGGTCGTCTGAGTCATCCAATTGACTTTTCCCTCTTCTTGTATCTTAACAACAAGAGAGAAAAGTATAAATCTAGTGGAAATCGGCTTTAGTCAAATCAGTTGTCTGCTGCAGAGAACAAGGAACAGGTTGAATATTTTTGAAGACTTGATATAAGAATTAAATTAAGCAGTTTTATAATAAAACTTTAAAAAATTGCATCAGTGTATCAAAGGGATCGATGCAAGAAAATGTTTAGGAATCGTTTAATTTAGATACTTGTAAAATGTTACTAATAGCTAGAACAATTTAATTAACCCCCGTTTTTATTCTTCTTATAAAGCATGTAAAATAAGACACAGATAACACACGAAATATATATATATATATATTTTTTAAATTGCAAAGACACTTGATTGTACATCAGCATATGAAATACACTCTGTCACAAGCGTGTTCCCATTTCATTGATTCGGAAAATATACCAGTTAGAATTATTACTAATGCATATTTATTTTTTCATTTAATACTCAGCAACTAATTATGTGGCAATATGAGCCACTAAAGCACTTAATCTTTCAATAATTTAAATAATAATAATAATAATAATAATAATGGTAATAAAATATCTAAAAGGTTTTCCAGATTTTAATTTACGCCCAAAGGGTTGTTTTTTTTTAACATTTTGTGTTGTGCCTTTATTTATTAAATATCATGTTCTTCGCACTTAAACCATAAAATTCAGTTCAACAGCGATGTCGAAAAATAATTTTAAACTGAGCATATCTTTAAAATTTCTGATACACAGTTCCACGCGCTTTAGATAAAAAGTTTTTTTTTTCCCTTAGAGTGTTGCCATTGTACGCTTTTAAATCGTTTGAGTTTGTTCATCAACAATTCATTAAAGTTTTACAAAATATGAAAAAGATAATAAAACAAATTCCAGATTCCAAATTTGGGCTTCCAGATGCGCATATTCGGGTGGAAACGTACGTTATTCAAAATTGGATGGCTCTGGGTACCGTTGTTTTATCACGTTTGGAGAAATACAGATACATTTATGCAGATTCTTCATTATTTAATTCCTTTAAATATAATAAGGGGTTGCAATATTTTGTGGCAACAGTTTGAAAGCGATTCAGACTTTTGATGTTTCCGACGCAAAATCGCAAAACGAAAATAATATCCCTTCAGGGACAAAGCCCCTTTGCACCTATAGAAATACTGTCCTGTAATGTCTTAACTTTATCTTGATATCTCGTACTAAATAAGATTTTGAGTATTCTGTCATTTAATACTAATCAACTAATTATGGGATAATATGAGCTATTAAAGCGCTTATCTTTTTCATCATTAAGAGAAAAATAAGTATAGTATAGAAATATTATATGATTCTTGAATTATTCTTAAATTATCCTTAAAAAAAGTCCTTCAGTTTATTTTTAAAAAATGGCAACTCACGTTGTTGTTATTTTTGGATGGGCGGCTGTAAGGCATCTTTATTTTCATTCATTTATTTTAATACCTCTTTAACGCTCCGTTCAGCCTTCTTGAAAGCTTAAATGTATAGTTCGGGGCACAACCGTTAATCAAGTTTTACGATTGTCAATTCCGTATCGCCGCAGTCTTTTAGAAATACTGAGCACCAGGATTGCTGTGGAGATTAGTTTATATACATAATGCGGTTATTTTATTTTTTAAGGTGTCCCTCATAAAATGTGTCGTTATCTGGCTTGCTACTTTTATATGACGTTACAACTTAAATTGGATCCTGAAATTTATGTTTTATTTAGGAGGTATTTTTATAATGAGATTTCTTTTTAAGATGGCCTGGTAATCAACTTGGGTAACTTTTGCTGTAGTATCTTTCAGTTATGTCAAAGGTCTTATAGGTTATTCTGAAAGTGGAGCAAAATCGAATCAGAAATGTATTTTGTATTTTTAGTTTTCTAATTTTTGTTTCTGTTACTATTATGCAAATTTTCTCTATTCGTAGTACTAGAGGAAAAAGTGCAAATGACGAATAGCATTTTTGAACTTTTTGAGGAAGAGCCGAAGCATGTTTCAATTTATTTCAAATACTTTTTTCTGATCAACCAAAATATTTCACTTTCACATATTCGATACTGCATAGCGTCCGTACGGCGTACTACTAACAATAGTTACCGATTATGCTCCGCATAATACTGTTACGAATTTTGTAATTATAATTTGTTTTATTTTTTAGTGCAAGTGCAATGTAGCGCGTGACATTTTTAAGAGAAATCTACGCCGGAAAAGTAAAAATACAAGAGCACGTGCATTAAACATTGAATAAAAGTTTATCTCTGTAATTTATATTAATTTGAATAAATGTAATTGACTAGTATATTAACTGTAACCGTAATTTTACCTTTTTGCTTTCCAGAAATTGCTAGAGCTCTCTCGCGCGGCTGATTTAAAAAGCTATTAAAGTCGAAGAAAAACATCTCAGCTGAATTGTTTAGTAGTTGCTTAAGCGACTTGTTGTTGTTTACTTCGCTGTTGTAATTCTGTGATCGGATTAGCTTTCTCTGCACTTTGGATTGCGTTCTATTTAATGTTTTAGTAGTTTGAAATATAACTACTGTTTATATTGCGTGATATTGAGATATTGTAGGAATACTTTTGATAAATAATGCAGCGTTTTGTTATGTTTCGCGTGATCAGAATAAATTTTATTAACTTTTTATCGGACTTGTGCATTTGTCTATTACAAACCCGTACGCACTCAACAATACAAAAGAAATTTTGATGATGATATTGTAATGAATAAGAGGATTAATACGCATTTCTTACCTGCATAGAATCGCTACAGGACCTATATTGGTATAGGATTGACATGACGTAACATTTCAAACAATATGTCAACCAGCTTCGCTAACCACTATTCCGATCGGGACCGACAAGGCGTAATTTCGACATCGCCATAGGATCGACACAGCGTAAGATCGATATTGGCATGGTATTAACATAGTGTAGGGTCTACACCCTCATGGGATCAACCCTACATGTGATCGACATTGGCATGAGCTACGACTAATCACAAAATTGACTTCAACATAAGATTTACCACACCAGCACAAGATTGACTTCGGCTTAGGATTGTCCATACCGGCAAAAGATTGTCATCGGCATAGGATCAGTAAGTATGACAGTGTAAGCTTGACTCCTGCGTAACTGCGATAGACCATAAGATCAACACAGAATACTCTATACCAGCATAGGATCAACACTGGCATAAGATCGACAGGACAGAAAGTTGTGGAACACTAGAACTTATCAGTGGTTTTACATGTAGAGTGCCACTTGCTGTACAATTCCGTTGGAGTTTGGATGGAATTTTTAATTGTAAAGCTAGTTGCCTGAGAATGAAGCCAAGAGTCTCCCATTCCTCTTTTCTTACCATCAAACCTTTCTACAAGACTTTTGGATTACGATGTATTTTGAGTGATCTTCTGTTGTAAAGACAAACATCCGAGCCTTGGATTCGAACCATGGTCGATCAGTACGCAGCCAGTATCGCTAATCACTGTACCGATAAAGGACATCACCATGGGGTCACCACCGGCATAAGATCGGCACGACGTAAGATCAATACATAGGCATAGGAATGGCATAGATTGCTGTGTACACTGGCATAAAATCAGCACAACGTATGGTAGACATCAACGTAGGATTGGCGCAATACAAAGTCGACGCTAGCGTACAACCGATATTGCCATGCCATAGACAGTTAGCAAAAGCACGTGTAGTTAGCAATGGCACATAATCAAGAAAGAAGGATTCGTTTAAATTAGGATTTTAGGGTATCTGCATGTGATCGGCATCGATGTAACATGGAAATCAATTTGTGAGCTGCCGTGTCGGTCGTATGTCGTCAAATAAGCTGTTGATCGCACGCTGTAACCACTATTATGTTATTTTTCCTCGATAAGGAATGGGAAAATTTTATGCTTTGTTATTGTCAAAACGCAGATATGCTGTCTGTCATATGCAAGTTCCTTTTGTGGCTCAATATTTTGATTTGCGTATTTACATTAAGAATATTTTACTGCGATACACGTGTTCGAATTATTAGATCGTTATCCAGAATTGTATGAAACGTAGTCTGGTGAATTAATTAATCGTATGTCGGTGGAAAGTCGAAAAGCCTTAAATTGAAAACTTAGTACTATAAGGAAATTCTGAGATACTGTCTATGCATACTCGAACATTAATTAACATGGATTCTAAAATTTAATTTGTATATCGCATTTATAGCAGATGCACCCTCTACTTGATTTTTTGTTTGTTTGTTTGTTTGTTTGTTTGTTATATTTCTAGTCAACACAGTTTGCCTTTCGTCTTTTGAATTTTTGGAATTGTCTTTGATATAAGTACTGTGCTTGTATCAGCGCTGAATATTATCACGCTTTTACAAGCATCTGAGATAACCTCGATATGGGGCAACCACACGTACCAAACCTTAGAAAGTATGCTCTAAGTAGAGTATTAGAAGAAATGAGGCCCATCCACGTGGAATCCTGGAAAATTGAACTGATATCATCCTGTCAGGGAACGGCAAGTCACGAGGTTGTGACGAAACAACTTGCTTGTTGAGGTAGAATTGGAATGTTGGTCAATTTCTACTTTTCCCTTAATTTCTTAGTGCAGTCTTAAATTCATCTAGAGGAGATTTTTGTCGTCTTGCATTTTTTATAACATCAATGATAGTACTAATAAATACCGAAAGTAGCATCAGAATTAGGTCCTTGATAATGTCTTTGCCTGGCGTTCGTAGTGTCTCAGATATCTGTCAAAGTTTGCAGTCTATTTAATGAAAGAAGTTTACGCATAAATTTATTAGTATAATTACGCACTTTGTACTAAATTATGTAGTAGTGTTTCGAGTTAAAAGCGAGAAAGAAGAAATTTTACGGAAGATTTTTTTTTGAGCTACATCTTAAAAATTTTTCAGAGCTGAACAAATCTGTTAGCATGCAAAACTTCTTTTTAGTTGTAAGGCACTGCGGTTTATCTGTTATGTAGAGCTAAGGGCGTTAAACTAATAACTGGAAAATCCGCTGTTCGATTCCCGCCAAGGCTGCAGTTGATTTCTTTTGTTTTTTTGTTTACTCTTCTAGAAAAGTCTAATAACAGATTATTTCAGCTCAAATTGAGCAACTGCTTGTGTTTAAATTGAGTAAAGAGTAGAAAAATTAATTTATTTGAATGAAATTAATGCTGGCAGAAGTTTTTAAATGCGTAAATTAGTCTTCTGATCCAAATATAAAACAACCTACATATGAAGCACATTTATAACTGCATTTTCGAAGGTGTTTTATAATAAAAATATGGGTCTGGAATATTACTGGTCTTGATATGTTAAAACTTTCTTCTATTAAGAACTTTTTTATTCTTTAAACTTTCTTCTATTTCTTCTAACTACTTCTATTAAGCTCTTTATATATGATAGTTCAGCGCAAAAATATCTATAAGTTTCCTGAACTAATTTAAAAATTAACAGAAGAGGCTATTCTTTTATAAGAATTTGATTTCACACAAATGAATGACGTTTCAGAACTTTTCACATTGATAAAATATTCGCAAAACGTTTGCGTTACCTTGGCATTCTGTTCTACATGCAATTACAGAAAACTTTATACATACCACAAAAGAATTAACATATTTATTGCATAAAAAATTCGATATACTGAAGCTCGAAGTCGTTCACGACGCAGATTGTCAGACGTTATGCCGTAAGCGTTGCCACACATTTTTGTAAAATTAACATGAAACAAATAAATTATGTTTATATACTTTAGAATGTTAGTTTGCCTTTATAATTAGAGTGCGGTTACAAAATAATATTTTAAAACCCAGAAAGTCTTAATTTTGGTCTTAATATAGTATTCGGAAATTTTGAAACAAAAATTATCATTTTATCTGGTATCTGCTCTATTAAAGTTCTTTTCAGTTTTTTATCAGCTATGGCCCAGGAAACTGGAAAAAAAAATCACATCGGTGGATTACTGTAAGTTTTTGACATTCATTCAGTTTACTTTCTAGTGCTAAATGTAACTGTATTCCGGAAAATACATTTTGTAAAGGTAAATGCAATAATATAGCCGTGTTTTAAAATCATTTATTATTTTTTAAATTCCTTTATTATTATTTGCATATAGTTTTAATTGTTTATGTTGAAGTTTCTAATCGAAGTACTGGTTCGCCAGAACTTAAATGAATTTACAAACTTTCTAGTTAATTTGAAATTCTAATCCAAATCATCGTACTGTAAATCTCAGCATGTGGAGCTCAGAGTTAGTATTGCTGCATATTTAGTTATTTTATCCAGCGCACGGAAATAAGATATGGGGCCGATGGGGAAAATATTCTGGTTTATTCAGCCGCTGCATATTCATCTGATTCTATTTCTTTCTCGTCATCCTGATCGATCGTTGCCATCCTTGGACGAAATACAATGCCGAGCAAAAAAAGAAATCAGCCCGGCCACTGTTCGAGCAGAAACAAGATAATAACGACTCGGAAGATTCCCGCGCCAGACACCACTGACATCTTTCAGTTCGCGATGTCTGCTATCCCCCCTTCGTGCATCTTTTGCTCTTGCGCACAAATGATGACATCTTGTTCCTTCCTCTCCAAGCGCTGACCCTCCACGACCCGGGGAGTGCGTTTTATCTCCGGTAATTACCCTGAAGCATGTCTTTCCTTCGGACAGTCCTTTCTGCTTGATGGATGGTAATTTGAGTCGCGACGTAAGAGCCCAATAACAGTCCCTCCTCCCTCGTTTATTGTTATGAAATTTGGACGAGAACTCCCAGCTAGTGATGTGTGTATGCAGGGGAAAGGCAATCTGATTGGTGGGCGCACTTGTGACAAATTTGTTGATGACGTAAAAACAAGGCTGAGATTTGGGGTTTAAGAAGCGGGATTTCTGTTTGTACAATAAGAATGTTCTCGCTCTTCCTTCCTTTCTCTCTCCTTCTTTTTCTTTCTCTTTTCTTTTCTTTTTAATATAAAGGCTTTATATTAAAAACATGAAGGAACCTCTTAGAAGTACATATTATTTTTGTTTCCTTGATATGTCATGTCCACATTAAATGGACGCTGTTGCCAAATGATGATGCATAAGAGATTTCACTTTTCATCAATATAATTTAATCACGTACTTTGCTTAATATGGTGTTAAGTATTAAAAAAGAAGTCATGTTACCAACACTTTTTAGCAACATTCTCTGAGTAATTGCTATTTTATACTATGATTAATGATTATCATAAATAAAATGAGTTTCTAACATCATATAATAGTTCCACAGCAAGATTTTTAGGTTGTTCGAAATGAAATGTTTAGTAAGATATAAATTGCAAGTTTGTGAATTTAATTTTGCTCAAAGAATTAATATGTATATTTTTAATATTTTTTTCTATTTATGCCATTTTTCGCTCAAAAATTTTTTTTTTTAAAAGTGCAAAAACAAACAACTTTTAGAATTTGAATTGTAAAAGCTCCAATTTAAGTTCTAATCTTTTATGAATGAGTTGGCTTTGAAATTTACTCATTGGTAGGTATTTGGTTTCATAAATTGGCAGCGCTCGACATTTATATTTGAGAAAAGAAAGTTTTTTCTTAACATTTATTATATATATTTATTTTTTAATGGTAAAATCTCATTTATAACGTTGAAGTGTAATCTGAAATCTTCAGTCGGCAGTGTCTTTTTCTTTTTTAGTTGTCTGTGTTCCGTGAGTTATAGAGGAATTGAGTAAAAGGAAACGGCGGGATATTACTTGCTTCAGGATCATTGTGCGATAGAAAATATCGTTCATGATCTAAGCTCGTAGTTTCAGACACTTAGTGCCCATTTTAGTCCAATTAAGGGATTACTGTATTTCATAGTAAAAGTGCTGGCGTCTTTTTATGAGTCGATCATTGTCGACGCAAACCGTTAACTCTAGTTTGGAGGTGCCTATGGCTTCATGAAAGTTATGTTTTAACTTAGCAGTCTTCATAATGGTACTAGCGCTTTTATGAATGTTATTAGCTTAAAGTTAAAAAATGGCTTTTGTAGAACTGCGTCTTTATGGGGAGATACCATTTTAAAGATTTCTACCTTTGCGCAATCCTGCAACGTGCTTGAAGGTGCCGAAGCCTGTATGACAGGGCGTAGTTATGGAAGTTTCCCCAATTACAGTCACTAGAATAATGTTCAACTACAATAGTGTCCAAAAGTTAAGTATAATTGGTAAAATGGGGAAGAACTTGAGTAAACAGTAGTTAAATTGTTCAAACTCACTCGTGGAAAATCATTGTTTGAAGGTGAAACAGTGTGCATATACAAAAGACGTCAGAAAGAGTTTCACGTGCTATGCAGAGATTAGGCATGTTATGTGCAATTGCTGTAGTAAGGTGCGAGTTAACCGATCAAAAAGGCCGAAAGATAGCATAAAGACGTCAATTGGACATGTTTCTGAAAGGAAGAATTATTAGAATGCTGGAATGTGGACGATCTCAAACCGAAGTGTCTCAGATTCTGAGTGTGCCCCAGTGTGTGATCTCAAGACAATGGCAGATGTTATCCAACGACCAGTGGAAGGTCGACCAAGGCTAACAACCATTCGTCAAAACTGATATTTGGCAATACTGTCTGACATCAGAGGGTTAGTAGTGCCAGAGAACTTGGTTCAGACCTGACAGCCGCCACAGGAATACGAGTTTTGAGCAAAGCTGTTTAAAGTTGATTCCATCATACAGGTCTGTAGGTCAGCCTTTGGCAACC
>KK118999.1:126497-145731 GCA_000611955.2 Stegodyphus mimosarum
TGGGGTTTGCTAAAATGGCCCAGTGTGATGTTCAGTGACGAGTCCCGGTTTACTCTGAATACTGAATCTCGTCGGATAACAATACGGAGAGAACGTGGAATTCGTTTTCGCCCAAGAAACATCACGGAAAGACACAATTTTCCTTCAAAGGGTCTCATCAGCGACCGACTGGTAAAGTCGCTGAACACTGGTGTAGTTCCGTCCGAGGTTTGAATCAAGCGAACGGGCTGGATGCATCGGCGGTTTCGTGGTTTTCTCGATGTGTAACGTTTATAAGAGCCAGTTTGTCTCAGAAAGTCCTCCACAAAGCATCCGTCCTCTTAGATAGATAGCTCTCGAGGCTTTGCCTTAATTACATAAACCAAACCTTCAAAGGGAGTTATGTTGTGGGCAGGCATAATGCTAGGTGGCTGCAAAGACCTCCACGTCCTTGGCACGGGGTCTGTTACTGCTAAAAGATACAGAGGCACGATGGCCATGGCACGATTTTGAAAATCGCCGCCAACACCAAAATGACCCGTTTACTGCTCATCATAATGTCGCCAAATCCCGTGTGTACCGTACATTGGAGGCCATACCGTATACCGTACACTAGGATTAAACCGATTTTATTTTATACAAGAATATGTATTTTCTTTAGTTCGACATGCACTGCACATGTGTGTATACAAGTCTCTCGATTCTCGAGGTTACTGGAAACCAAAAAGTTGCTGGAAAGTTGCTTTGCCTTTCTAAAAGACAATCTGATTGGAGCTGCGAAAATTGGCTCTATGCCAACTGCCCGAATGACGCTCACGCGCACAAAGAAATTGATCGCTTCTAACGTCGGCGCAAAACTCGCTTTTTTGGGGGAATCGCTGTGAGATATTCCCTGACTTTTCCGGATTTTGACTAAAATATTTAAATTCCCTGACTTTTCCCTGAATATTTTGGTCAGTTTTCGAATTCCCTGACTTTTTTAAACCGGAAAAAGTCAGGTAGCGTGGCAACCCTGGTAATGCGAGTATAAATTTCTGAAAGTGTAGCGAAGGTGTATTTCCAGCCTTTTCTTCTAGTTCCGAGAAAAGAAGCTCTTAGAATGATGAACATCATTCGTATTCTTTCACTAATTTTGGACGAAACATGTTAAGATTCCAATCTGTCTTTAGAATAGATTACATTACACAGAATACAAAACACTTATTCTTTTCCTTTGATTAGGTTGGGAGTATCCGCGACAGTGTGATTTTTTGTCATATGATATAAAAGTAAAATGTAAAACAGAACGAGAAATGAAGCGTACACACACGCACAAGGTAATGGATGTTACGGAAAAGACAAAGGCAGCTTGCGAAAACTTTCAGAAAATTTATAGGTCAAAAAAAAGATTCGTATGCATTAGAGAATTGCTCTAAAGGAATCAAGTAAGGAAAATTTGGATTTGCAACAACAGCGTAAATGTAAGAGCAGCAAAACTTGTCTTCTATTGGTATTGCAACAGATCAAACTGTTTTGAAAGATTATTTTTTATAATGATGCAATCTCAGATAGTATATATGTCACTAGATTTGCGTACTTAAAACAAAAACATAAGTCATTTTTTATTTTATTCATTTGTTTTTAAATTCATCCACTAGTAATTAATTCATGTTATGTAATTATTATTTGTGTTAGTTATGTTGTTACATTTTAATTGGAATAATTTAAAATTTCTAATTCGCAAACAAACAAAACATTTCAAACGCAGCACTCTCTTTTAGCAGACTGTCCTCGTTAACGGACAAACCCTTGGTCATATGAGTGGAGGTTTGACTGTATGGTTTTGATGTATTATTAAAAAAAATATGAAATGGACGAAAACATGATATAGAGAATAATCATACAAAAATGATTATTCTCTATCGAGGCATGTAGAGCATTAAAAACATGTTTTGTTAATTTAAATAATTGTACAGATTGTGGAAAAAATGGTCAGTTGCTTTTATTATAAGTTTTACCAATTAAATATATTCAGTTATATTCAATTATTCAGTTATAGCTAGGCAAGTACAGCTATAACTTGGAAGATGAAAACCTTAAAGTACTATGAATTGCAGTATTGTGTGAAATGGCTGTTTGTCTGGCCGCATGGATATTGAAGTCAGTTATATGTATAAGGTATTTCTCCCGCTTTCTGCGGATGCCTTCGCGGTGTAATGGTCAGCACGCCCGGCGCGAATTCGAGAGGTCTGTGGTTCGAGTCCCGGCGAGGACATTGCTCATTTTTCATCTCTCCTTCTTCATAAAAAAAAAAAAAAAAGAGTCTCTACTTATGTATCACGCAATGACAATATTTGTTATTTGTTAGATCTGGTGAATGACATTTAAAAGCTCTGAAAATTGAAAATATTCCATTAGAGACGTTTTTAACATTCACGTGCTGAATAATGATGCAAGAGCGTTGAAATTTCTTTTTTATCGCAAATGAGCGTTAGCTCAGAAGGGCTATTAACTGCGTTTTGGCATTTTGCGTCGATTCACTGTAAATGTCCATATCACTTTTCAAGCTGTTGCCACCAAATATTATCGTCCTGTATTATATTTAAAGAAATTAAATAATGAAGAATCTGCATAAATGTATGTATGTTTGTCGCATTGTAACAAAACAATGGTACGTAGAGCCCACATTTTGAATGACGTAGTCCTACTGCGAATATGGGCATTTGGAATTTATTTTATTATCGATTTCATATTTTGTAACACTTTAACGAATTTTTGGTTAAGAAACCTGAACAATTTCAAAGCGAGCAATTGCAACATTGTACGGGGAAGGGGGAGGCTTTTTTTTTTTAAACTCTCCAGCGCGCGAGACTGCGTATCGGAATATCTAAAGATATGCCCATTTTAAAATTATTTTGCGATATTGCTGTTGAATTAAATTTTATGGTTTAAGTGCGAAGAACATGATATTTAATAAATAAAGGTAACACAGAAAACGTTAAAAAATTGAAGCCAGATCTGTAAGCTTTCAGTTTTTTTTTTTTTTAATTTCAATTATTATTTTTATATTTGTATTTATCCAGCGGTAGTAATTTCTTAATATTTAGGTAGCTAGCTCTTGTGTTCCATGTCATATTCATAAAACCTAACCTAATTCAACATGAAAATGTATACAGATTTGTCTAACACACTTATTACTGCTATGAGTTTTCGCAAGTGATTATCAGAGTGAAGCCGTTTAAAAACTTTGGTAACATCTGAAAAGCTTAGTTCTTGCGTAGGAAGCTATTTCCTTTCCAGGAAGGTGAATCATGTGGGGCCTCACTGTGACAGAAAGAGGGGCTTTCACGAATAACGCCCATCATTCGTTTATTTCATCAGGTGTTGAACCAGAGAGCGCCTCTTTTTCTTTTTTCGTATCATTTGTGGTGTAAGTCCTCGTGACCTTCTGCGTATTGAACTGGGAAAAACTCATCTTAAATATTCAGTGAAATTTCTGTGAATAATCTGTGCAAGTCAAGAAACTTCAAAATAAAAGTCAGACATTGCAAAATATATGAAAACCAATTTATAGAAGGGCAAAAATGACAAATATAGAAGTATGCTTTCAGTTAATGTTTGCGTCTTCAAATTTTTTTTTTTAATAGAAACACTCATTAGCAGCCTACCAACTCTGTTTGCCACCAACTGTTTTCTTTCTCTTTCTGTCTTTCTCTCTTGATTTTTTGTCTAATATTTTCATTATATTTAGTCAAACTGTTGTGTTAAGTGTAATGTTTTAGATAGGTGAAATATCTACGTGAGCATTGATGTTTGTATTATGAAGGCATGTAAAATCTAGTCTTCTTGACTTGCATAAACTGCTACTAGGCCTACTTGAAAGTCTGTTAGCACTTAGCTCTTAGACTACAAGATCATTCAAAGGGGGGGGGTGTAAAAGACCCTTTTATTGTACTCAAATATTTACAGACGGCGCAGTTTTTGTGTTTACAAGTCCACCATACGCTTGTGGCGATAAAACAAACATAATGGTAAACTTAACTAAATGTAAACATATGAATTAACCTAGCAGGTTGACTCAGAAACTTACATTGGCTTGATATTAAACTTCGGCGGCAAGAATGCGAAGCCGAGATTCAGAATTCAAACAACTGGTAGAAATAACAACGTGCGCACTCAGTAGTGAAACACGCTGTGACTAACCTTTTCACTACTTCAGTTTAAACACACTCTTGTTCACCTTAACATCCTGAGGGAAACAAGAAGTGACAGAAAAAGCTTACAAATAATAATTAAAAAAAAAAAAACTAACAGTAAAAGTAGTTTAAAGTTCACAAGTTTCAATTAACGAACCTAATTAACACCGATCGTAATATGAAAAACTCTGAAAAATCCGCGACAACTCTTTTGGGAGCCAATAGCTGTTTAGCAATAGCTGTGGTAAAAAACTTATAAATTAGAAGTCAGTGTTTTTAATTGCCTGTGTATTGCTATTATAATAATTTAAAACGAAAGTTTTCATCTGTAACCGCAATGAGAAAAGTCTGTTTTTGTTGAAGATTTGTAATCAGAATTTTGTTTCACTTTTTGCACTTTCAGTTTTGCTGTTTTTCCAAGAAAGGTCATCACTTATTTTTAATTCATATGGGGAATTCTAATGACTGTTAAATAAAGTTACACATTTCGAGAGCATTTTTTAAATGTATAGTCAAATTAGGAAATATTATTTAAATTTTAATTTTTTTCCCTTTTATAATAGTAATTTTCTGTTAAGGTAAGGTATTCTCTATATTTTTCTTTAACTAATATTGGTATTGAGGTATATGATATTCCCCAGGTATTGCGGGAAGGGAGGGATAGAGGGAAAAGTTATGCTCTGATCCTTGGGACACATGCTTTACCAAATAGAGGTTAAGTATCTGTTTTTGTTGCTAAAATGCGGCTGCTGAGAAGTCGAAAGTATCTTCGGAATTTATTTAACACAGATACTGTTACTTTGCTTTAGCAGGTGTATGCGTGTCAGGTAAATTGGAATCAACAAAAAATAGTTTTCTGTTAACGTTCTGCATTCTTACTTCGTCCTCCCCTCAGAATCTAAAAAAGGCAATGTTTTCTGTTGATTTATTCGATAATTTTATTGGAACACGATGTGCATTTATGCGCAGTTTTTATTATCAAGAATCAACATATTTGATTTTTTTATAACGGGAATGTTTCTTGTAAGAGCAGTAAGATGAAACGATAGGTATTTGCAAAGCTCTGTTAATTATATGAAATCAAAATATTCAAAAATATTCTTTCTAGAGCGTTTTAGAATTTTTTCGAAACAGAAAATCATGAAGAATCAATGATGCCTTCGTCGAGATTTGACTTACGAATCTTCCGACTGCTAGCCAGACGTGCTTGCAATTACCCTACGAAAGTACACAGTGAGGAAGAAGAAAATTCCTTATAATCTCATAGTTATCAGAGCATTTGTTTTACTGAACAACCATTACGACTTGTAAAATTTTATATTGTGTGTGGAATTAGTTTGGAATGTACGTCATATGGCCATCTAATTCAAAATGTATTCAAAATTATCTTTCGTCTTTGAGGCACACACAAAGAAATAGCGAGAGAATACGTAGGGTTGAACTTTATTCTACTGTCTTGTGCGTACCATGGAGTTGAGATGTACTACAAACAACCCTTTTGCTAGACCAGTGAAAATGTGCTTCCCATTAGGGCATGGCAGGCTTCGATGCTAGCTTTCAAATACTTCGAAAGTTATATTTTGTGTTGTTAGTAAGGGAGGTTGGGTGTTTGATTTTCTTTCCTGTTTCGCGTGAATACGTAAATGTGACAATTGAGTGGCACTTTCATGTTTGCACTGTCATATAGGTGCTGCATCTTTAAACAAGACAGCTAGTGTCCAAAAAGACAGAGATCTTAATGAAGGTGCTCTCATCCATATGCAGATCTGTTTGTAAACCGAGAAAGGCAGTTGTCATGAGTGCACCTTTATGAAGGTCTACGTTACGAAGCAGTTGCGACGTAACATGTTCGTTGTTCAGTGTTCATGCTAAGATCATCGCGATGTAGTTGCCTAACATTTTGAGCATGTTCTACTCGTGGCTTGCGTCATCTTGTAAATTTCTGCTTTCTTAATTTTAATACAAGGTAGTCACATTTGACTGTCTAATCAATATTTTTTTCCCCATTAAACAAGTATAAATCGCTCATGGATTCTCACAGTTAATATTGAAAATGCAAGAAATTTGTTATGGGTGCCATTTGGTGTTTTGTAGCCTGTCTGATTTGAAACAGGCTAATTTTTCGGCTTTTCAACTGTCCGATGCCGGGATTTTCAGTGTCTTTTTGATTTCTCTTCTTTTATTCCAAGACAAAAAGTCATCCGGTGCAAAGTTGTTAATAATACTCCATACCGTAAATTAATATATTTGCATTTATTATGAAAATTCTGGAGCATTCTGCGTCCTTTATCATTAAAAGAAAGTACTATGTATTTTCATTTGAATGGTAACAAAGTTAGGAAAAGTCGGAAGTTGAATTTTCATAAATGATAAAAACTGGATTGGTTGTCCAACTTCTTTCCTTCCGTCTGTTGCGTAAATGCGTCGTAGTCTGCCAAGGAAAACCCTTAACAAAGCCTGATTATCATCAGATAGTCCTCTAGCTTTATCAATTATCTGTAGAGTTAATTTTAGATCCGAGATTTTTTCCGCTCCGTTTCATGGTATTAAATGACTTCTCCTCCAAAGAAGTCTCGTAAGAACTGATGCTGATATTTTTAACTTCCCCTGTGGGTCACATAGCTGGAACTCACTGATCCGAAATTGGGATCGTCAGAGGGGACATTGGAGAAAGATTTTTCGACTTTTCTAATTCCTTTCTCTTAACCACATCCGCAAGGACGACATTCAGAGCTTTAGATTTAGCGTGACTATATTATTCCATTGAGAGTACGTCAGAATTGTTTCAATCAGCTTTTCTTCTTGAGAAACTGATTATTTGTCGTACAACATTCCCTGATATATATATATATATATAATATGAATCCAAGATAATTGGTTTTAAGTAATTCGTATATTAGAGCCGAGCGATAGGACGATTTTAAATAAAATAGCATAATGAGCTTGGCAGGTATATTATTAGGCATATATTATCTATTGGATTCCTTCGTGAATTGAAACTTAATTTAACCTTTTAAACGTTCTCTACAGTCACATTATACTCCACAATTCTATTAATTTGTCATCTGAGTCGAACATAGAGAGAAATATAGTCAAACCTTTATTTAACGAGCGCTGTATTTTACGAATTCTTCTATTTAGCAAAGTTTTTTGTGAGATTTTACCCGAGTTGTGAATTTCCTTGCACAAAAGCTTAATGAAATTTTTGAATGGAGGATTTTTCAGTATTTTCCATTTTAAACTTATTCATTAATTTGCTGTGACACGTTTTTGCGTGAAGCAGTGGCCCTAACGAAAAGCAGAGGGTTCGTTGTATGTTGTCGTAGTTCATTCTACATAAGGGATTAATTAATATAAATACCTGTTCTGCTATCAATATATGAAGCACTGTCAACGCTATCAGTATATCACGCCAACTGGTCCCAACTTATGCAATCCTCATATTAAGCAAGGGATGGGTTGCTAGTAAAGTGACTAGAGAGGCTAGAAGTACGTCCGCCTTCGGACGACGGACTTTAAAGAACAGGCTCTCATGCACCACCAATGAAGTGACCAGCTGGAGTCACGATTCCCATTAACTAGAGACCACGGTGGTGGGAACTATAATAGCCTGGAGATCTGCCTGGTCTGCCCATCAATAATGCATCTAATACCAATCACTGAGGTAATTGTTCCAGCAAACACTGGGGGCCACTACCAGTCCTCCTAGGTCACCGGCTCCGCTAAGCTACTCCATTTATATCAAGCTACTCCGAGGCCTGCAGGAATTGACTCAGAGCAACTAAAACTTCCAGGCTCAATATTTTTGTTCCACCATAGATCTTAGGTCATACCTTGTGAAAGTTGTGTGCGACCTTCTGGTCTTTACCACTGTATTTTTGTGTCTGTGGAAATCCTAAATGAAAAAAAATCAAAATCCAAAAATTTGGAGGACCTGTACACAGCCGTGTTGAATCTCCAATGCTGAGTTGGAACTATTTTTACGGCAGTTTAGTAATTATTAGGCAATATATTGGCATATATTGAAGCGCCACTACAGTAGCGTCCATCTGTCGTTAAGTCTCGTCGAAGTCTGGATATCGTAATGCTATACTTGTTTAGTATAAGTGGGCGATGCTGTAAAGTGACTGAGGATTCCTTTGATCAGTCAGAGAATAGCGTAACAGAGCGCACATAAATAACACAGTAATCAAAGTCTATACCCGCTTTGTTTTGTTCCACCGGCGCCAAGGCTTACAGATCCTAGCCGGCACATCAGTCGAACCCTGGGGAGTGAGATTTTGAACATGAGGAAGTATTTACCCACCACTTTATTGTTAAAAATTTCCCAACCAATCCTATTTCGCAAACCACTTTAAGGTTAAGCAACAGCTAGTTGCACGTTATTTTTATTTCCGCTTTTCGTGGTTTTACATTCTAATCCATTTTATAGTTAGTTGTGTATTATCGAATAACAAAAATGTTGAAACGAAAATGTCAAACAAATGCTGCTTCTCGACGAAGTGGAGAACGATGTAAAGAAATAGTATTTGCAAAATAATATATTGGCAATTCTGAAAAATCAGGACAGAATTTAAGTTTTGATTCTACTGATCCAAGTACCAAACATAGGAAAACGTGCGTATATTAAGACGTTGATGAAGCAATGTTAAAATGGCTGCGCACAGTGAGAGAAAAATTTGTACAGGTATCATGGTCATTGATACCGGAAAAGCCATGGTGTTTGCCAAAATCTTCGCCAACAGATGCGTGAAGCTATGGTCCTAAAAAAGAAAAATAAGTGGCTCGTTATCTAATGTGACATTTCATTCTAGCCTGTTACATTCCAGTCTGTTTTTGCTCCCTTGGTGCCGAGGCTCATGGAATATTAAATGCGTTTGATTAATTAACGTTAACGTAACGAACATTAACTCGATGAACCTAGAAAATAGACAAAAAAAAATGTGTATGACTGCACTTAACACTGTATTAGGAATTCTAAAACTATGTTGCTTGAAGATGTTGGGTTTTTACTGTTGAATTTTACGTGGCGTAAGTGTGAAGAGAACGATGTTTAATAGTAAAGTTAAATAGAGGGGCAGGTATCTTAGATTATTAAAAAGAGAACAAAGCGAGAGTAAAATAACAAAGGAAATACTTTTTTGCTTGTATAAAAATGTTTCTAGTTTATTGTATATAAAAATTATACTATACAGGGTGATACAAGAGTCACATACATCAAACTTTCAAAAATAGAGGAAATTACGCATCCCGCATTAAAAGCAAGTGGTTTCAATAAATGATACTCCTATATCGTTACAAGTAATATATGACAAGTGATATATCACTTAAAATTTCAATTGCTGTTTGTGCTGTTAACTTAAAAAACCTTTTGCTTATGTATTGAAAAGTTATCACTTCAATGAAGTGAACATTGCATTGAAACGATTCGGACAACATTTTGATTTCATGGTGTCGACAAAAGTTATTTTAAGTTAAAAGTATACGATGAAATAAATACCAGAAAAAATTCTTAAGCAATATGACTCTCTCGCTTTATCATGAGCGGTATTCATCGAAAAATTCTTTTAATTTCTTTCAAGAAAATTTTTTTTTTGCATCATTAAACTGGCACGTCGATTTACTGTTAAACCTAAGAGATTCAGTTTTCTGTTTAATCTCACATTTTATGAAATTTTCTTTATTAGCATGAATAATTTTGAGCTTTTTGTTGTAACTCACAGACACGTGACTCGTGTTTTCAGTTGAAAAATCCTTAATATGCTCTATGATACTTTGTAGCTTCAAATGCAATGGTTTGGAGTTTATAATTTGCGAAATTAATAGTTTGCATCAGGTAGCCTTTCCATCAATGTAAGCTCCACCTAATACTAGTCGACATCACGACGTGTTTCTGCGCTGGAAATATGTAAAATATTCATGAGATAAAGTCATAGCTAGATAACTGGCGATCTAAAGGTTGACTACGATTAGCTTTAATTTATATATTTAGTAATGAAATTTGTATAGTTACGGTACTATTCTGAGGAAAATAAGTGAATGAAACGCGCAATCTTAATACCAGACGGAATTAAGTGAACTCTTTTGGAAATGATGTTTCAGAGTCAATAAGTTTACGTAGTGAGCAGGAAACATGAAAAAAGATGGTGAAAATGGTAACAGGATTATGACATCCACTACATTTTGGCTCGGTCGCCATTGCTGAGCTGGAAATTCGGATCCCGGAAATGGGAATCGTGAAAAATGTGCAGTGTCCTCACTCGGATTTCGAATGCCGGGTCTCCCGAATGTTAGCCGAACCTGCTTCCAGTTACGTCACGAAGGTACGTATTAAGGAGGGGGAAAAGAACGTTACAGTGTTAATCAGATACAACAAAACCAGCAAAGACTTTTTGCCCAACAAAGAGATGACTTCCTGGAGGAATTTAAACGGAACTTGAAAAGTGTCTGGTGTTCGCATTATACGTGGAGCCACGAACGTACCCATGCAACTAGACCGTTGGCCGGGATCCGAATTCCAGCATTTTTACCCCATGGGGCAATGGTGGACACATTTAGAAACTAATCAATATGTGAATTATTGTAATGTGATTATTATTTGGTCGGATTTCAGTAAAATCACAATGGAAAAAAAAAAAAAAGTATTATGAGACTTCATGTGGCACAGGCACGAAACGAGTAATTGCTCTCAGTACAACGGCTCCGATGGACTATCTTGGTGGAAGCTGACGTTTTTTGCCATGCGTGAGGTGAAAGCAAGTCAGTTTTTCGTACAAAGTTCTCCACCAATCGCTTAGGTGGATAACATTGGTATGTTTTTCCATGATCATACAATCCAAAAAATCCTTCATTGTTATCACGGCCTTGCAGTAATTTCTCCGAAAAATTCAAGATGCTCTATTACTTCGTTCAGGTTATCGCTTGAAAAAATCTTCCTGTACTGTCCGTTATCGCAGCTTTGCATTGACTAACTACTTACAAAAACTCAAAATAGCGTGGAACTTAGTCCAGTTGTCCTCTTAGTGATAGTTCTTTCTTGACGAGGAAGCAAGATGAAATGAAAGTAGCAACCCTAAAACAAAACAAAACGAAAAAAAATGTAGTTTTGTGTTGTTAGAAACGTGACGCGAAATGCTATGTAGACTTCAGGTTATGAATGATTGTATTGGCTGGCGGGATTACTTTTTTTTCCTTTTATTATTTGTCTGACTTTTTTTTCCCCCTTAGACTATTTTTTTTTTTTATATTCCTCTATTTGAGACTTCGGATTGGCCTCTCCCTTTTTTTTTTTTTTTTCTCTCGGACTTTTCCTTTTTTGGAGTTTCCGAGTAAAATTAAACGCCAGCTAGTCTTGATTGTAATGATTATCGCGCTTTTTGGCGAACTGAAAAAAAGACGCTAAAGACAAAAGTATATTCAAGCAATCATCATCTGATTTGATGGTAAGCAAATTATACGATGTGGAAAGTGATAGTAGTGAATATTTTTCTCCCTGTTAATTGAAGAGGGAGTATATTCTCCCTCTTCAATTATTGATCAAGCAACGTGATTGGGAAGTAAGTACATTATTTATTGATATAGAGGTTGTTAGAGTTAAGAACTTTTTTAGAAAATGTAAATAACCGTAAAGTTTCACTAACAGAAAGACTGTGGAATGATCATGCAGAATTGGAAACTCTTCTTTGTGTATATAGCTACAAAAAAGCTACGATTTGAAGAACTAACAGGAGGCGAGAATGGAAGAATGTGATGTTTGTTCTTTCAGAAATGGAGGGCCTTATTGCAGAAGGAATCACTTCCTCAATGAAGAAACGAGAAACTAGTGTGCTAGACAATGAGATCTTGCTGGGTTCAGTATATGTAGATTCAAAATACCGAATTTTGTTGGATGGCGAACAGATTAAAAAGGCAAAGAAAGCTATCCATGGACTTTTTCTAAGAATGAAATTATTCTTAGAACAATTGGAGTATTCAAATCAAGACCGTCGAACTGCAGATATTGCAACTGAATCTCTATCTTCCTCTTCCAGTGATGAATTAGATTCTGAGAAATATTTGGATAATATTGAAAAGGCTGCAAAGCGAATGAAAATAAAGAACCAAGAGCCTTTAGATATAAAAATGAAAAAGTACAAACAGGATTTCTACACAGCCCTTGAAGAAATAGAGAAATAATGATTTCTCTTGCAAGACACCTCTTATAAAAATCTATCCCGAAGAGTTACATGAAGTAGCCCTAACAGTAACAGCTCTTCCTCCTACTTAAGTTAGTATTTGGAAAGACTCTTCTCAGCTCTGAAGTTTTATCAAATGGGATCTACAGTCCTCTAACAAAGAGCTTGGCGAAGCTATACTTTTTTTTAGAAATTACTAATGCAAGTTTTTCCATTCCATTATAAGTGCTAATTAATGTAAATTTGCTAGCCATCAGTTTTTTTTTTCGTAGCATCTATTACTTATATATATATATAAAGCTGTAACACTTGTGTATATGTTTACATATATACAAGGGAGTTGGTCTTTAAAATTCCAGAAGTCGGAATCGGTCATTTTCCCTACCGACTCCATAGCCCTGCTTTGAACTGTATGTGTCCCGAATGGAAAAGTGTGAAGATACCAGACTCGAATTAAAAGTGAAACGACACATGTGTAGTGATTCAACGCAAAACCCCATTTCGAGAGTAATAGCATTTTGAAGCCAAAAAACAATATCCTTCTCATTCGGCAGTGTCCCTTTTCCAATTTTATACTATAACTCATTAAATTCTGTGTCTGTGTTTTCAGCCAGATTAGAATTCCTGGTGCTGTTCTGTTACTTAATTCGCGTAATCGAATTGATTCCAGTAATTAATAATGTATAATTTCTTGTTGACAATATTACTTTGCTTCTTAATACGCGTTCTTTTTTCCTAAAGGATGGGAAAATCGGAATTTTTGAATATGTGGAATGTACTGGAATATGAAAGGAATTGCTGACGGGAATCTTCTGCTTATAGCAAAATAATTCTTCCGTAATGTAAAACGTTTCAAATAAGAGATCGAAACACCCTGCGGTGCTCAAGTGAGAAATTATTTCTTTTAAAGTATCAGGCTAGTACAAAAGCTCTCAATCATATAAAATGCCACGAATTTTTACTACGCCGTTGATAGGAGTACAAAAATTAATGGATACTAATACACAATTGATAACATGAAAGACTTTTATTATAATCTTTCAGTACATAATCACCTCGAAGAGCAGAAATTATGAGAAATCTTGATTTGACTACTTGACAAACAGACAAAATGTTTTTGAATGTGTTTTTGCAAACCCAAAAACTACAAGCTAAGCAAAAACCAGCAAACGCTTGGCAACGCACTCTTGTCAACCCATAATCAAAGGCTACAAGCTTGTACCCCGACCACATTAATATAAGAAATCAGCATAATAAATACATAGACAAGCAACGAATTTAAATCATAATTCGTAAGTTGAGTAATCCGTAGTAAAGAATTCCTTGAAAATTGAAACTGTCCAACTGTCGTAAACTAATCAGAACTGAATTGAAAAGCGTCTAGTTAAATGAATGAGAATTCTTAAGATGTTGGTCTTCTGTCGGATGCAGAATTTATTGAGATTTGTTTCTGAAAAGTATTGTTGTAGTTACAGATGCTATCGTAACATAAACATATCTAATTTAGGTTCGAATAATATTTCGAGCAAATGCATTATTTTGTTTTACTTATTAATTTTAGCATTCGTTATCAGGTGGGAAGTTGGATGGAAGTAAATATAGAAACTGGTGCAAATGAATACTTGGATATCTATATCGTAAAGCTATTGACAGAGTACTCCCTATTAACTGAAAATGTTGTGAGGAAAAGTGAATGTCATTCTTCCGATTAGATACATTTCCGTTATTTCAAACTATTTGTACTTGTAATATATTGCTTAGGTCGTTAGTAAGTATATTTTTTATGTTTCATTAAAAGTGTAATGTTGTGATTTATTTAACGCCTTATATATCAGGCATTTATACATATTGTAACTGGGCTAGGTTATTTGATTATGGCCAAGCACCCGAAGGCTATCTAAGTAAGAGAAGGGATGCCTTCGTGGAGGAATTTCTATGAAAAACTGGCTCACTTCATGTCAAAAGTGGCCCACCAGCGTCCGAGCGGTAGAGATAGCTGAACATTGGTAATTCGGTTCGGAGTTCGAATCTCGGCGAACGAGCTGGCTGCATGGGTGTTTTCATGATTTCCCCCGTCTGTAATGTGCATACGAACTAATTTCCTTTAGAAACTGGCATCTCATCCTTAAAAAACGAAGGAAACTGTGCTTTGCCCCTCCTAAAAAAAAACGCCGTATCAGAAATAAGTAAAAACCACGAAAAACAACTATGCAGCCAACCCGTTGCTTAGTCTCGCCTGGTTGCGGACCTACCAGTATTCAGAGGTCTTAACCGCTTGGCCACTGGTGGGGCAAGCCTACATATTAAAAACGTAGTTAATAATAATACATCTAATCACATAAACGCTTTTAATAGTAAGGCTAGCTTATTAAGTAGCTAAGATTTTAAAATAATTAACCTGCATAAAAATTTGGAATCCAGTGATTAAAATAATTTTACGTTCCCTCTCTCTCTCTCTTTTTTTTTTTTTTTAAATCACGGAGTTGTGATTGCTTAAATGTGTATGGAGATATCGTGACATCTTCACTGATACGCCTGAGCATTGGTTACTGCTATTAAAGGCGACTTTGATCTATTTTGAAAATACTCATAAAGGTATAACCCTAGTTCTAGTTAATTTATTCTATCAAGCTCTCCAACTTCATAATGACTATACGCCAGATTTGCTATAATTTACAAAATTACATCTTTCCAACATCATCATAATTTACACGGCATGAATATTCAATTCATTTCTATGCAATTATCGGTGCATCTAACACCTTTTAATACTGATTTCTTTTCAAGGCTTTGGACAGTCATGTATCTTTGGTTTTTGAAAGATCTGCTCGTTTTCTTGATGTTTATCGTTTATGGTATATGCCATAGATGGTACTGAGAAGATCGGAAAGGGGGTGGAATTATTAATCTAGAGGGCAGTAAAGTGGCAAAATGAAGCGAGTAATAAAAACACCATTGGAAAAATTTATTGCTTGAATGCTTTTCCAAAAAATATTTAAAATACGTGCTTCATTATATAAATATTACAATAAGGCATATTTACAACAGTCTTACCAAATTATGTCAGTCGTCCGTTTCTGCAAATTGCCAGTGGCCGAGTGGTTAGACCGCTGAATACTGATAGTTCGACCTGATCTGGGTTTGATCCCAGTCAAACGGGCTAGTTTCATGGATGGTTTTCGTGTTTTTTCCCGTGTGCAATGGGAATACTAGTCAATGTCCTTCAGAAAGTTCTTCGCGAAGGCATTGTTACTCTTGGGCAGATTGCTCTGGTAGTCTTGCCATATTTAAGTAACCTAACATAGCCTATACTTTTATACAAGTTGGTCCATGTTGCATGTTTCTGTTTCAAGAGATCGGAGATTAAAAACTATCATTCTAATATTCTATGAACATGACCGCACATGCAGTGATGTTCATGTAGCATGTTTTTTCAATGTGTACGACTGTGCGTGCTATAACACGAATCTTTGCATATTTTCTCAGGCTCATTATAATGAATGCTTTGAATAGTATTTCATGGTTACCATTCTGTTTCCGTATTCCGTCGTGATTTTTAGTTCATACTTTGATAAAGTGCAATAAATACCTAAAATTTGTAAGCATTTTCAATCAACACTTACAGGTAAATACACAAAATGACCTCTTGTATACCATTCTTCCAAAGGTAGAGGGGGGATATCTCGAAAACGAAGCTTTGAGGCAAAGTTATGAAGCTCTTTTACCATCAGCCAGGTAATATTTCTTTTTTTTACCATGTAATATTTCTTTTCATCGTACCGACGATTTTGAAATATTTACATCTGTTATTAATTGATCGAATCTATAGATACTGATTGGGACATCCAGTAGTTTCTGTAAGAAGGAGGATTATGCTATCTCCTTATTTAAATAAGCAAGCAGCATAAGATGATGTACGCCGAATTAGATTTATTCAGGGTCTTTTCTTTATATTAAGTTTCGACATGTACTCGCCCAGTTCAGAAGTGTGTTCAAATTTTATGCCAAATGGCATAGTTTGAGAGGAAGAATCATAACAGACATGACTTGTAGTAGAGATTGAACCGTTGTGGCAGCTGTCTGCTTTACCTAGCCGACGCCGCTGTTAGATAAATCTCTGCATTCAGCGAGGTTTGGGTTAAGTGTGAACTTAAGTAGGATTTAGAATGTTCGATCCAGTTGATATTTGTGGCTTCGAGAAGGGGAACTGGTGCTGTGGCCAGATGAATTCTTATGCGTTGAAGTCAGTATTTGTTAAGTCAAGCAGACTTAAATTTTGTGTTGCAGTGTTTTAAGTAAAACTCACCAACGGCGAGAAAATAAAGTTAATATTTTACATTTGTTTATCTCTTGTTTCCAGTGTCGTTTAAAGGAAGGATAATAATTTGCCACCACTGTAAAAATAACATTTGAGGATGAGTAGATGGTGCAGGTAATTAATTAGCTAGTAAGCCAATCCACCGTTATTAGAAGTTGGTCGTGCTTCGGAAATGGTAATCGGATAGATATTTATATGAAATGTCTTTTTGTTTGAAAAAATGAACTAATTATATTAATACGCAGGGACACGAAGAGTTACGTATAGCCTCTTTATGTTCAACAGTTAACCAATACAGCATTGTAATTAACATCAACGGTCTTCGAAACTAACAAAATAGATTTCAAAATTGGTAGCTTCTGCGGAGCGTCCGTAGGTATTCATTTCCTTGTCACGGAAATCCTGATTGTCGTCTTCTGGGAGAGAGACGCTTAATCCCGCTCCATTCTAACTGCATCCATAACTGCCAAATCCTCCTTCAACTTACTTCTCTTCTCTCCCCTCTCTCTCTCTGACACACACACACACACGCAATTGGACTATCCGTAAACCAGCTATGGCATTCCCTGTAAATCAGGTCGAGAATCCAACCTCGGTTCTGACCATCAAAATTAATTAGTAAATCGCTTAATTATTACCACGAATGCCCAGGAGGATACGTACCCGGCACGAAGGAAGGGGCGAGGTGCGTTTCAGGAGTCGACGTCGTAAGCTGAAATGTGTGCCGTGATCAGGATGGAGTTTAAATGAAGATGGCATTGTGAAAGGGCGACAACGCGGGGGCTTGGCTTTCACTGTGAATCGTCATCACTACGCCAAAATTGGAAATACGTCAAATTTCTCTTTCGAGGTAAACGTGTTTACACGTTTGGCACATGTTTAGTTTTCGTTTTGGGGTGTGGGATTCTGACTTCCGCATAGTAATTTTTACGATCTTATGTAGTATGCGTATTTCTTATTTCACATTGCGTAAATTACCGAAAATAACATGGAATGCATTCAAGCAAAAAAGAACAAAAAACACAGATTTTGAAGTTTTGGCATGTTGTCGACGACATTTTTAGTCCAAAGGGGCTTTGTTCCTGAAGTACTATTGCTTTCATTTTGCGATTTTGCGTCGAATCACTCTGAATGTCCGTTTCACTTTTCAAATTTTTGCCCCAAAAATCATCGCCCTGTATTATATTTGAAGAAATAATGAAGAATCTGCATAAATGTAAGTATGTTTCTCTCACTATGATAAAACAACGATACCTAGAGCCATCCACCCAATTTTGAATGACTTAATCTTACTGCGAATATGGGCATCTGGTATCCCAAATTTGAAATATGGAATTTGTTTTATTATCGATTTCATATTTTGTAAAATTTAAAAGAATTTTGATTAACAAACTCGGGGATTTCAAAGCGAGGAATGGGAACGTTGTAGAGAAAAAAACATTGTTATCTCCAGCATGTGAGACTGTGTATCGGAAATTCTAAAAATCTGCTCAATTTAAAATTATTTTGCGATAATGCTGCTGAACTGAATTTTATGGTTTAAATGCGAAGAACATGATATTTAATGAACTAGGGTAACACACAAAATGTTAAAAAAAAAGCCCATTGAATTTTTTTTTTTTTTTTCCTTGTCTATCACGTTTTTGGAAACGTGATAGACAGGTTAATGTGGATACGAGTTGCCCATTCCAGAGCTGGTGCGACCGGATCGCATGTAAGCAAAATGCAAAATGTACACTGCTTGGACAACGGCTTAAACTGAAAAGTAAATCTTCAAGACACCCCTGCAGGAAATGGATGAAGGCTCATTTCTACGGCAACAGACAGCTAGCTGCAGACTAGCTGGTGAGAGCGTTTCTTATGGTAGACAGACTATTCTGCTAAGTTTCAAATGTAAACAAATATAGCTGCCATTGTAAAAGAAATTAGGCGTAGCCGCTCTTAAACAATTTTTTAAATGTTGATAATTCTACAACTATAAAATGCAGGTTAACTAAAGGAATAAAAACCTTAACCGGAAGATAAGAACAGCATAATTCAATCATTTTTAAAGCAAAAAATACACAATTTACCAACATATAAGAATAAAAAAACTGAGTTCACTAAGAGTGATATATGTATATATATATAGTTTTGGTGCGGATGATTGCAACCAAAATAGGAGGTGCAGACCTACATGTTACAGCAGTCCTATATACAAAATTTCAAGGTTCTGAGGCTACTCGTTTTGAGTTTAGCGAGATAGATACGTAGCGTTTTGAGTTTAGCGAGATAGATACGAGATGCACAGCCGCCACGAAAAAATCCCTTCAAAATCCATTTTAAATCAGTTTAATAATTTTTTTGGGGAAAAAGAGCCCTTAATGTTTTTTTGGGGGAAAAGAGCCCTTAATGTTGTCCTTACGTTCAGATACCATGCAAAAACATCGTTAAACTACATTCGATAGCGGTCAAAATATATTTTTGTTGAAATATGATACCCGAAATTTTTCGCGATTACAATACTTCCTTTTTACTTCGTAGAAGGAAGTAAAATTCTGATGTCACTGAGTCGAATAACAGTATGGGTATATACACTCTTTTGCAAA
>KK118999.1:145800-169739 GCA_000611955.2 Stegodyphus mimosarum
CAACAAAAACATCTTGATCGAACATGCAAATGATCAAAGTTTCAAGGCAAATGAACGAAAATTGCGATTATAGCGCGCATTTCTAGTGCGCAATTCACAAAGCATAAAACCAGTTAGAGATCCGGAAAATTTATCTTTTTTTGTTGCTACCGTTGTAATTCCGTAAAGAAGCAACTAAAGGTGCCATTACGACGATATCGAAGACCTTACAGACAACTAAACGACTTCGAACGTGGTCGCATTGTAGGGTTGCGTGAAGCTGGGTGGTCTTACCTTGCAATAGGGCGCCACCTGCAGCGTACAGACACTGCTCTGCAAAGATGTTGGCAGCAATGGTTGCTAAAAGGAAATTGCAGACCAAATGAAGGCTCTTGAAGGTCAAGGAGCACAAATGCGAGGCAAGATAGGATGATTGTTCGCCAGGCCCGAACCGCCTCAATGGTATCATTGCCGACAATTCAACGCATTACAGCCACGTCTATACCTCCCGTGGTACCGTACACCATCTCACAGCGCTTGTTCTGAGGCAGAGTTACGCCCACACAGGCCTTTAAGACGTTTTCCATTGACCCCACAACATCGGCGGATTCGTCTGGAGTTGGTGTCGCAGCCGATCATCATGGCTGCCATCAGACTGGCATCGTATAGTGTTCAGGGATGAAAGCCGCTTCGCTCTTGAAGCAGATGACCACCCTATTCGTGTCTGGAGAGGATGTGGCCAGCGGTCCCAATCAGCCTTTGTTTTACAAAGGTATACAGCCATAACCCCTGGTTTGACGGTATGGGGCGCTATTTTTTATGACAGCAGGTCATGTTTAATCATCCCCCGTACATCTATAACAGCTGAAATATATGACCATCCTGCAGCCTGTTGCATTATTTTTATGGCACGTCATCCTGTGACCATTTTCCAACAAGATAATGCCAGGCCACATACCGTTCGCATATCTCTGGACTGTCTCCGTGTGGTTGATACTCTTCCTTGGTCAGCAAGGTCATCAGATCTTGAATTGAGCTTGTCTGGAACATGACAGGCCGCCAGATTCGGGCACCACAAAATATCGCATATCTGGAACGACAACTGTTGAATGCCTGGCAGAATGTGTCGCATAATGACATTGGGAACCTCTACCACTCCTTGCATCGAGGAATTCAAGCCTGCATTGCCGCCCGGGGCGTTCGACCATTTACTAATTTGAACACTCAGTGGGTGATTGTTAGCCGTGAGCAGGTACTATGACCTTGATTTTTTAATCATTTTATTATCTGTGTATGAGCTATACACGTATTAAATTTCATTAGAAACAACCACTTCCTTCAGCTTCGATTTTTTTTGCAAAAGAGTGTATATAGTTGCAAACAAAATGGGAGGTGCACATCTACATGTAGCAGGCCCATATACAAAATCTCAACGTTCTGAGGCTATACGTTTTTAAGTTAAGCGAAATACTTAATACATACGTATGTACGTATAGACACCATGAAAAAAATCTCTTCGGAATCCATTTTAAATCAGTTTTATAATTCGTTTGGGGAAATAGAGTCCTTTATTCTGTCCTTACGCAGATATGTCAAGCAAAAACCTCGTTAAATTACATTCGATAGCTGTCAAAATGGATATTTTCGTTGAGATATGGTACCCGGAATTTTTCGTGATTGCAATACTTCCTTACTTCGTACAAGGAAGTAAGAATAAATTTTCTTATAAGGAAGACTGGCGTATTATGTAAAATACCCATACGCGAACTGTTCTCATATGTATTTGATAATTTGTTCAAACTGCATCAGTTTTAAGGAGTGCTTGTTCTTTCCGTTTTAAGTAGAATTAAGATTATTGTTAATACATTGCTATGCTTTTAGGTATTTTTTGTTGCTTTAAGTCAGTGATCTTCAACTGTGTTCCGCGAATCGAAATATAAATTAGTGTAAACACTAATACTAGTTGATCAATGTTTATTGACTAAAAATATCAATAGATATTTAAGTTTGTAGAGACATTATGTATTTTTTCGATATCAGGAAGCTGAAGAAATGAGCAACGCCTTCGCCGAGACTCGAACGACGGACCTCTCGAATACGCGCCGAACGTGCTGACCACAGCACCACGAAGGCATGCGAAGAAGGCGGGAGAAATACTTTATAAATTATCTTTGAAATGCTGGCGCACCCTAGTCATTAAACATAATGCAAGGAGAAATTAATGCTATAAATGGATAAATTACATTAATTTTATGTTAAATGTTTTTAATAAAAATACAATGCTTTTTTTTAATTGCCCTTACATATAATACCTTATAACATATTGATTTACGTAAAATATTATTGTAAGATATGTATTTCTAAGGATGAGATGGTGTTCTTTGGAGAAAACGTATAATTGTAAGGTTTCCAGAGTCGACAAAATTTGAAGCTTTAAATAATATACGAAGATAGTATAAGTGTGTATTTTTTGTGCGAATAGCCAAATGAATTTGCATGATGATCTACGATACGTACTGGTCAATATTTTCGATATAACTCTAATATATAAACATTAATGAAAATCACTTACCTGTTGTATGTAATTGTGTTGGCATTTGTTACCCCCGTGAGTCATTGCTTAGAAATAAAAATTGTTGTTCATAAAATACACTAAGCAAACTTGGTGACATTATAACAATTTTATCTTCACGCAAGGACATTTTATAGTATTCAACGTAACTGCAGTCATTTTTTATGAGGCTTGTGATATACGTTGCTTTTTTTTTTTTCCTAAGCATTCCCCTCCCCCTTTAAGAAACTTATGTATTTTAATGTGAGTAAGGATTCAAACATTAATTATGTAATTGCTTTGACAGAAAAGGCCAGATTCATGCCCGAATTCTCCGTATGAGCTGTGATTTGATAGTCCCCCTGTCTAGAGTTTTATTAAAATTACTGAATTATTATTTTTAATAATTTAATCATTTTCTCGGAAGTATTTACACTTTCCCTAAGAAATAACTTATTTGCCAAGCTGAGCTAAAATCATTTATAGGCGTTATAAAGCCTAGATGCATAAAAATTGGGAAATAGTGCTTATTTTCTGAAGTGTATAGTTTCGGAAATTCCATTTTTACGGTAAAAATATTCCTTTATTGTTAAATCCAGTGAGCAAATTTGTCTTATTTGCTTTATAAGAGAATTCTATCTGCGTGACGTCAGTATTTGACGTTGTATTGACGTCAATGCCGATTTTACTGTATATATTCGATAAAAGGTATTAAAGGAGAAGCCACCGGATTTTACGTCGTATATTTGAAAATAACGAGAATTACAGAGATGTAGTTCTGCAGTGAAAAATAATAAATCATTTTTAATACATTGCATTAGTATTGTGTTAGTTTCTTCCCTTCTCGGAGCAGCTGCTGAGTCATTCAGCCGACTGACATATATTTTTAGTGTCTCGTGAATTAAAAATGAATGAATTCAAAATTAATTAATTTTCCTATGTCGTTTGATGAGGTTAATTAAAGTTATGCTGTGCTTGTGAGGTTTCATACAAAAACATGTAATGCCTGTGCATTTTTACTTCCTTGTATGAAGTAAAGGAATTATTGTAATTACGAAAAATTCCGGAAACCACATTTCAACGAAAACATCCTCTTTGATCGCTATGGAATGTAATTTAACGATGTTTTTGCGTGACATATATACGTAAGGATAGTGTAAACGACTCTTTTTGCCCAAACGAGTTATAAAATTGATTTAAAGTGGATTAAAAGAAATTTTATCGTGGCGTATGTGCCTACGTTAAGTACGTGCGTATGTATGTATGTATCTCGCTTAACTCAAAAACGAGAAGCCTCAGAACGTTGAAATTTTGTATATAGCACTGCCATAACATGTAGATGTGCACCTCTCGTTTTGATTGCAATCGGCCGCATCAAAAGTGTATAAATATATGTATACATACATATCCACTCTGTTACTGGGCTTAGTGAGCTTAGTTTCTTTTTTCATATATATTTGTAAATTGGGCATTTTTCTTTAAAAGTGATTGAATTATGTTGTTCTTATCTTCCGGTTACGGTTTTTATGCCTTTAGTAAATCTGCATGCTATAATTGTAGAATTATCAACAATTTAAAAGTTTTTTAAGTGCGGAAGCCTATTTTTTTAACCATAGCAGTCATATTTGTTTACATTTGAATCTTATCGGAATAGTGGATTTGTTGCCAATCTAGAGACACTAAGCTTCGCAACAACAAAGATAACGTCTTCTTTTATTATTGTGAATTTAATCATGCTTAATCCATTCTGGAATTATCATTTCAGTTTTTAAATTATCCCATATATTGACTCAGCATAGCGTCCACAACAAATTAAGTCAGTTTCTACGCTTTCAGTGTCTTTTTGCCGAGTGAGACCAAAAATGAACTTTCAGTTTCGTGCAACGAAAAATCTGCCTTCTTGCCCGCTGGGCAAATTGCTTGGTTTTGCGTAGAAACTGTAATTTTAATTGTAAACAATTTTTTAAATTGTTTTAACTCTATTTGATGTTTTATATTTTTCTATATCTTTCAATTTTTAAGATAGATATTTTGAGTTTTTATGTATTTTTGCCTTGTCGCGAAGTGAAAACTGAATTAATTGAATGAGAAATATATCTGTAATGCAGTTCGAAGAAATAAGTTTAAATGAAAGGCAGGGAAATGTGCGTATCGTTTAATATTCCTTACGAGGAAGTAATGTGGTGTACACATCAAATTTTTAAAATTAAGTATTACTACCAGATTTCGGGATTAGCCATGAGAAGCCCTCTCTAATCCTTGCTGATATGTGTATGCATTATTTTGGATCTAAATAATTTGAAATTGTAAACTTGCCTATAATAAAGATGATTTAAATAAATTCTTTCAGTAATGAATTTCATGATCCTGCTATTCAGTTCACTTTTGAACTATTGACATCCGATTCCCTTCCGTTTTTCGATATCTTTATCACGCGTAAAATATCCAACTTCAGTACTACTGTACACCGCAAACCTTCATCTGTTTACCTTCCACCATACCTCAAATCACGTCTTTCGACTAGACAAAAGTTAGTCTTATTTTATTCTTTCGCTTTCCGAGCACTTCAAGTTTGCTCTTCCATATCGGCTCTTGACCAAGAACTGAACTACTTAAAAGCAGTTGCTATTAACAGAGATCCGTCAGTAGTTCTTTAAGTGAAGGAGTTGCTATTGCTTCACCTAACATTATTGAGGAAAAGGTTAAAAATTCTCATCTGAATATATCAAAAAGCACTCTCTAATATCAGGAGATTGTCAGAGTTCTGTTTTTTTCTCTCCTTCGCCAATTAGATATAAAGTTGCAAATAATCATCTTGCTGGTCTTTTTTTTCTTTTATCAGTTCGCACTTCTATACTAAAAGACCTCGTTCCGGATGTGAACTCATGGAGTGTATACAGGATTTCACGCTAAGGAATGTGAAAAATATACTAGATTAAAAAGGAACATATAAATCTCCTGTTCCTCGATACTGTTGGTCAGAAAATAAAATTTTCCCTTTTTCAGCAACTAAAGTTAATCGAAAACTATCTGTCATTGGCGAATTAGATTTTCTAGAGGCGTTTCACATTTATAAAAAGTCTTTCAGTTCTAGTTAACGATCCCAGTTCAAATCTGTTTTCATCCTCAGTGTTTAAGGAAATTATTTCGTAGTGTTTTCATGACTAGGTGTTGCCAGTAGCAAACATTTTCGCTCTCATTGTTGTCGCCTGAGCACAGGCTTCTCTTTCGTCATTTGCATTTTTTCAGCTGAAGTAGCAGGTTCTGTATTCAGCTCCTGAAAACTAGTCCTGCAAATTTGCGAATATGGCGCAGATTCTTTTTGCCTTAGCTCCTCTTTATACGCATGTCCGTTATTTTGACAATCCTCATTCAGATTCAGCTTTACATATCGCAGACTGAATTTTGCTTTTCTGTCTATGAAAAAAGGGGGGTAAAAGTTTGGAAAAGGGGAAAATATTGCTTGGAACGTCTTCTGAAGAGTGACCGTATAATTTGTTTTCCATACTGAGACAACATATTACTTATTTACAGTCGTTAGAATACGCGATGATTTCATAATCTTGTATTTTATTTTTCTGCGTTGGTTTAGTTTAATGATGAAGTTTAAAAACAAATTTAGAATACGTTTTTCATTGCCCTGTGTTGGCAACAAGCATTAAGTTTATACTTTCTTTAGAATATATTTTCAGTTGCTTCACCTTTGATTATCGCATATACTTTTAATGCGTGTTTATTATCTGCACATGAAATTCTATAACTCTTACGTTTGCAGCATTTTTTAAGCATTTCAGCTCAAAATACAGTTCTTTGTTTTATTAACTTGAGCTCATGTTTTTTCCATATGATCGAACGTCACTGGTATATTCCACTGATCGTGAGTATACATTTAATGAAACATAAAGTTATAAAACTGTGACACAATAGAATGAATAGCACTTTTCCTGGAAAATAAAAGGAATTTAAATAAAAACATTGGTATTCTCATAGTTTTAAAAGCTTTGAAGCTTTATTCATTAACTAGGGATTGGTACTCTTATCTAAATAAACTAAGTATCTGGACAATAGTCGCTTCATGTGCTTATTATCTATTTTGTCAATTCTTGTTATTGTAATTTATGTTAATTGGAATTCATAAGCTAAGACCGGCGGAATCGAACGTGCTAACATTTGAAATAACAGTATAGAAGCATTGGAATGAGTTAATAATTAAGGAACTGTTAATTGCATGTATAATGAATTGATCTCGGAAATCTTGCAAATAACGACGGGCAGAGGAGTCAGAAATTCATTTAAGATTTTAATAAATAGAATTTGAAAAGATACTCGCGTAAGGTAAAATATAAGCAAGTTCCAGGATGAAAATTATAGCATAGTATATGTGAAATTATATATCGACTACCAAATAATTAATCTGCCGAAAGTATTATACGTTTATTATTAAATAATGAAGAATATGTATGCATGTATGTTCCTCGCGTTTCTTGATAATGGCGGAATCTAAAGCCACCAAATTTTGAACAGGCGTAGTCCTCCATTCGGATATATGCACTTTGGAGCCGGAATTTTGAACTTCGTTTTTTTTTTTTTTTTTTTTTTAAATTTATGCCGTATTTTGTTAATGAGTTTTTGATTAACAAATTCGGCGACAATGATGAGTTGATTAACAAATTCGGCGACTGAAAAGGGACCTGTTGCCACAGCGTTAGATTTCTGTTTCACATTTAATTATAAAACTCGGCGATTTAAAAGAAATGTGTTGCATATTCTGCAAAGCTTAAGGTACTTTTTTTTTTTTCAAACTTAATAAAATAACTGAGCGATTCAAAAGAAATGTGTTGCTGCTGCCCGATATAAAATATTTTTATCTTCCACGCGGTATTTTGTTGCCATTTGTCAAAGTGTATAGTTTTTAATTTTTCTTCCAAATTTAATCCTGTTTCTGATTAACAAAGTAAGCGGTTTAAAAGCAATAAACTCATTTCGTTATCTTTGTTGTCATTAATTACTAGCTGGACTTGTTAAAATCATTACATATAATTTTTTCTTTTTTATAGTAATTATTTCAGAGGCTAGTTCTTGAAAAGTAGCACATATAATTTTTTCTTTTTTATTGTAATTATTTCAGAGGCTGGTTCTTGAAAAGTAGCATTAATTTAAAACAAGCGTTAGACTATAAAAGCAAATAATTAGTAATTTTAAAAAAATTGTTTTCCACTAAAGTAAATAATTGATTCTACAATTTGTCAGTAAAAGTCTTTCGAAGCCTATTTTTTTCGGAAGCGTTGGTCATAGACATGTATTTCCACCTGCAGAAATTTTTAAGTGACATGAATAATCATGTGGCGTTTTTAAATTTTAAAATAAATTTTGTAAAATGTATGAAAATTTTTATGACTCCCGTTCCTTATAAACTAGTGAAAAGTTATAGTGATCCAAAAAAATTTGATTAAAAAAATCATGGAAGTTGATTAAGATATTAAAACTCATTCTAAAACTCTTCTAGTCATTCTAAAAATTAAGAAATGTATATATATAGCCGCACGACGGAAATTGACTGAGATATTAAAACTTCACAGTTTCGAAACAAATTTTTTTTTTAGGTTTTTTAGCCTCAAAAAGCAATCTTTTATCGATTTTTCTTTTGAAATCTTTTAAAATTAGCGTAATTCGAGATTGATTTTTTCCCGTCTTCATTTGGTCTCATTCAGTGATAATTCTTTGTGATATACTAGTGTATAACGTTTTTCAATGTATGATTTTGTTGCATTTGGTATGAGGAAAACATTTTTGCGCAAGAAATTAAAATGTCTTCATATGCCAAACGTGCGTTAATGATATTCACATGCTAGTTCGTGATTTTAGGATCGTAATGTATATATTTTTAGGATCATAAATATTTCGTTAAATATTTTTCATTTTTAATTTATGCAAAATAACGTTACGATTTGGTTGTATACTAATACCTTTGTTTTTTCACAAGCTAGCAGTGATCGGAATCTTTCATGACGTCTCATCACTCGTTGCTTAGTGTTTTAGCATATGAATTCTTTCGTTAAACTAATAAATTAATTTTTTGTTATATATAAATTTACATACTTCGGTCTTCAATTTGTGTACAATGCTTGTATTCTCAGAAAATAGAATCTCATATTATGAAATTTAATGGTAATTTTTATTGCATAGTCAACATTTTTTTTTTGTGTGTGTGTTTTCCTTTTTAGGATAAATATAAGCTTTACCGAATATAATTAGTAATTAATTTAGTAAATGTGATTAGGAGGGAATCAAGTTACTATAAAAAGCCAGATTTCATTTTTTACAAAATAGATTTTTTAGTTTTAAAAATCCTAAATCCTATTTTAAAACTCTTTTGTAAATGGAAATAAGCACCTATGACCAGTTGATGCGAAAATAAAGAACGCGTTGATGTTAATGGAGGCCCAAGCGGTAAAGTCGCAGGACACTTGGCTGTAAGGGCGTTTTGTCGTTTTCCTCATGTGTAACGTATATACGAACCATTTTCCCGTAGAAAATCCTCCTCTTTACCATGATCACGTAAACCTATCTGACATTAATGGACGGGCAGTTTACTACAGATGTGCTCGTCTTCTAATCTGATTAGCAGCTTATTAAATATTTTTTTCTAGGCTCTTTTGATTAACCGGCTTTGTGTTTAATCAAATTAAAGCCCAACCCCTTAAATACGTGTTAATATACTACATATAAGCTTTTAATATTCAACAGTTATAAATTCAAGCCAATTCATTAAATTTTTCTTAGCGATCGAAAACTTCTAACGTATGTTTCGTAAAGCTGGTTGTTCTTCATAACTTTTGAAGGTATTTACGATTCACGGTTATTTTGTGTAATGCATTATTTTAACGACTTTTGTTAGTTTAACTCGCTTTTCCTAGTCTTTACATAAAGTTCGTGAATATATTCGTCCAGACATCTATAATTAATCAGTGTTTACATCCTGTTACTGCTGTCAGTCGTAATTTTTATGTGGATGCTTTCTATTCCGTTTAAATTCTGGCTTGAGCATTTGTGCCGAACATCTGTAGTCGTAATATGATAAATATCGTAAGTGAAAATATTGATAACCGATGCAAACCACGCACGTAAGCTTTACCTTTTAATAGTTAGTTAGGTAGAAAATTTATAAATCAAGAAAAAATAATAAATCTTCCATAGTTAATCATTATTGATTTCTCATTCCATTCAAGTGAATTCTTTGGTTCTCCAGCTCGTAGGCCTTTCTTGTTAGGTTTGATTTCTAAGAGTTTTGGGGTTGTTCCTGGCCGTGCCAATGGCCGAGGGGTTAAGATCGCTGAATACTGGATGTTTGATTTTGGTTCCAGGCTGATTCGATACCAGGCTGGCTGTAGTGTTGGTTTTCGTGATTTTTCTCATGTGTAACCTGATTGCTATTAGTCAGTTTTCCTTAGAAAGTCTTCCACGAGGACATCCTTCTTCCTAGGCTGGTAGCTTAATTCTGCTTTGTCATATTCAGATAACCTAAACCTAAGATTTTTTAAAAAATTTAAATTAGGTTTGCTTAATTTTTCATTTTTTCAATGAATATATATATTTTTATTGTTAGGTCTGAATTTCAAACGAGCCCCCCCCTCCATTAACCGAATGGTAAGAACGCCAAATACTGGTAGTTCCACCCGGGTTTAGATCCAAACGGCATGGGAGATTTCGTCGTTTTAACAATATACAGGGTGTTTATAAAGTCCCGGACCCATTTTGATGTTTAATAACTCATAAAGTAATGAAGATATAAACAAACTTATGACATTTATTGATGGAATAACTTATATATTTTCCTTTTCAGGTTTGAATATCTTTACTTTTGTAAATATCGTCTGCGCGTGTGGTTAATTTCAGATAATTTCATTTTCCAGTCTGAATATCTGTACTTTCCTAAATATCGTCTGCTTATTAATTGCATTTTTCTCTCTTTTGTTTTTGGCAATTATTAATCGCCATAATGTGCGCATATGGGGATCTGAAAACCCCCATGAATACCGTGAGGCACAAAGGGATTCCCCAAAGGTTAATGTGTGGTGTGGACTAATGCACGACCGAGTCATTGGGCCTTTCTTTTTTACAGAAAAGACGGTCTCATCAGTCCTATACTTAGACGTGTTGGAAAACTTCGTGTTTCCACAACTAGAAGAGCTTCAGCCGCGTGTCTTTTTGCAACAAAATGGTGCACCACCTCATTGGGGTACCATCGTTCGTAGTTCTGTGAATGACCATTTCACAGGAAGATGGATTGGGCGAGGACGTCCAATTCGTTGGCCACCCAGATCACCTGCTATAAAGCCGCTGGACCTTTTTCTTTGGGGATTTGTAAAAGACAACGTTTACAGGAGGAGAGCGTTCGAACACTGATGACCTAAAAGCCAGAATTAGAACCGCAATAGCCTCTGTGGATGCCGACATGCTTGCCAGTACCTGGCGTAAAATTGAATATCGAGTTGATACTCTCCGTGCGACGAAGGGGGCACACATAGAAGCTCATTGACAAGGGTCATAAAACTTTTTGAGTCTATCTAGCCATTTATGTTATTAATTTTAATCTATCTTTATTATTTTATGAGTTATTAAACATCAAAATGGGTCCGGGACTTCATAAACACCCTGTATTTTAACAATGTCTAAGGTGAGCTAGTTTCTCTTAAAACGAATACCATTATTTGTTGAAGTTCTGGTGTCTCGCCATGGGCAACAATGAGAATTGCTGTATAAGAATTTTTATTGTTGGCTGTGGTCTCTTCCCTCTTATTTTCCTGTCGTGTACATCGTTGTACTGGCAATCTTATAAAATTAGTTAATGTTATTTTATGTGTTGGACTTTCAATATTTTGCCTTTTTGTCATTATGTTTAAATGCAGAATTTCGTAAACATTTTGTAATTGTTTCTGAATATTTTTTTCTTCTTTTGCAGGTAAGATTTCTGAAATATTTCATGTCTAAGAGTTCTTTGGTAAGAATAATATTTTATTACAAATATTATTATTAAATTGATATGTTTCATGTTACATTAGTATTTTTCAGCCAAAGTTAAAATTTATCATTGAATCCTGTGTTTTTTAAACACATTGAATCGGTGTAACAATCTTTCAGTATTATACTATACTAGAAAATCAGTCTTAAAGGCATTTTACTTTAATTTAAAAAGTTTTTACTTAAAAAAATCTTTACCGTTTTTTATAGAGCGTTAAATATTGTTACGATTTTTGTACATATGTAAATAATTTTAGAGAAATTGTTGTATTTTTTGTATAATGTAACATGAAATGCTTGAAAGAGAAGATGCTGTGTTGTAAAAATAAGAATACATGGGCAATTCTACTTAACATTGAGTACGCTAAATTGGTGAGATATCGCCAAGATGACGATGGTTTTGGCGACTAATTTTTGTCACCAAATTTGACGAGAGGTCGCCAAACGTTTTTTGGCGTAATAGGTTAAAAACTGTAATGGGTATTGTAACTGAGTGAGTAACTGTAAATGTTCCTATATGTAACTGTAACCGTATCCGGCCGTCATATGCCTTGCTGTAATTTCGAGAAGTAGAAGGTACTAAAGATTTCTCGGCGGCCGGGGGAAAACTATATAAGGTCGGAGGAAAGAGCATCAAATTCTTAGTGGTGTTTCAACGTGAGTTCGGAATATTGAGATATCTCTGTATTAGCTTCGCTCTTTAGATGCGCTTTGCATTGTGTTTTGTTTAATATTCTTTGTACTTTGAAAATGTCACTACTGATTGCACTCTGTGATACTGAGAAGAGCTGTACGAGTACTTTTTGTTGAAAGTTTCAGAACCGTTAAAAATTTCTTTTTGTAAAACAAACTTTATCGATGTATTATCGGTTCTGCATGGATTCATTCTATTACGAACTTGCACGCACGCACCAATATTACTAATACTTTTCATTTTTAATTAGTGACGGTTATTTTACTCAGCATAATTTAATAAAATCGTTGTGCGATTATTCATGCTCTTGCTTTTAATATTATCCGGGAGCGATAGTTTTATTACGTATGTATGAAAAAATAATAACCTAACAACTTTATTTCTTCTTTAAAAGGTAATAAAAATACGCGACATTTTTATTATGTCATGACATTTCAATTCTTTTGCTGTCTTTAGCAAGTCAAGTCATAAATTTCCATTATAAGATGTTTCTTTAATAAACATCTGCACTGATGGAAAAGAATGAAGAAAATAGTTCTTGAAATAAGTATCTGAAATGTGAAAGAAAGAATGTGTCATTGTAGTAATATGTATTCATTCCCAGGAGGCGCAGCTTCTAAAAAGTAAAACGGAATTGCTCTTTTTTAAAACCATGATCGTCTGCAATATTTAATGACAATTCTTATCACGTCGAATTAATTTCAGAAAATAAAATGTTCCTAGCTAACCTTCAGACGATGAATACATTCTGTCCATAACTACGATTATATAATCAATTTCCTTTCAAAGTGATTTTAACAAAATGTGGATGAACATAATGTTTTTCTTTTTTTAATAAATGTAAGTTTGAAATAATTTTTGTAACTCCTTTGAGTATGTTCATAACAAATGCATATATATATATACATAGATAGATATAAAAAAAGCATTGCATCATAATTCTTCCTTTTAAATTGTAATACTTTTTTAATTTTAGTTAAAAAATACAATTTTAAATCAAATATTCTAGAATAAAGGCTTAATTAAATTTTCTTTAGCATAAATTATTCCTCATACGCGAGACTGCACATCATAAAAGTCATTCATTTTCCTATTTTTTTAATTATGAGTCGCTGTTACATTTAATTAAAAATTTTAATAAATATAAAAATATTTTGTAATTTGCATTTTATATGATGATTTAAATATGTTTTTTGATCACGTCTTAATAAATTTCAAGTATAAACATAATTTTAATGATTTCAGTATATAGTTTTCTTTTAAAGAATATTGTTACGAAATGCTCAGTTCCGGTAAGATAGCTTCCCCACAAAATGCGTTTAGGGTTGCCAGAAAGCGCAAGGAAAGGCAGGCTGCCATATTTGGCGGGAAATCGTTCACTTCGCGGAATTTAGCGACAAAATTGGCGATATGCTATAGACGGAGGGAGAACATTCTAGAAGGAATTTTTGCCGGTTTTCCCCAGAATGTTCTCGAAGACAGGTCAAAAGCTATAAATACCCTACCTGTACGCGGAGTACCAGTTTGTAGTGAACTGTATCTTGAGTATCGAAAATAGCCTGAACTCATTGGTGGTGTCTTGAGTTCAGCGATTCGCTTGAGAGCGATCGACCGAGTCGGCAGTTGTACTTTAGCGCTTTGCCGTGAAGTTGTTTTTATTGTTATAGGCTGAAGGCTGTGTAATACCGGCGAATAAATAGTGTTTTGATTCATCATCAAGTGTTGTAATTAATCACTTCAAATCCACGAACTTGTAGAATGCAACAATATTTTTTAGTAATAAGTATTTCATTCACAACTCTGTTACACGATCGGTTATATGTTTTTAATTCCAGTTTTGTAAGAAACGGGTAACATTATTTTACTGGATTGAGTGCATACAGAATTTATGACAGCTTGATAAAATTTATTTTCCCGAAAGAGACCGTTTACAGTTCTGGAACTTTCCTCAAAAGCTCTTGTACAGCTCTCCTTAGTATAACAGAATACAATCAGTAGTTACACTTCGGACTACAAAGAACGTCAAACACCTCACAATGCAAAACGCATTTAAAGAACGAGCCTAATACGGAAATATCTCAGTATTGCGAACTCTCGCTGAAAAAGGACACCTGAGAAATTGATCTTCTCTCCTGTCTTATACAGTACCGATAGCCGGGATGTTTCCAGTACTTTCTTTTCTTAGAATTATTGAAAGGCGTATGCGGTTAAAGTTACATACAAGGGAGGTACGGTGATAATTACACATAAGGATCAGTTGTAACTATTCAATTACAGTACTAATTACAGTTATACTGGGCCGGAAGGAAAAGTGTTTGGCGACTTTTGACGATTTCTCGCCAAATTTGACGAGAAAAATTAGTCGCCAAAACCATCGCCATCTTGGCGATACCTGGCCAATTTAGCGAGATGGCCATTTTCCTCAGTGTTATTTTAAATAGACTTGCCCTTCTGTTCTTACTTTTCCGGCAAATCTTCGCTTTCTTAAGGCATTTTATGTAACATTATACAAGAGGTGCCATCCTTTTATATATAATTTCGATAAAATTATTTACATAGTTACAAAATTCATAACGTTGTTTATATTTAGCTATTCCATTGGCTTCATCGTTTTTAGTATTGTAGTTAGTGGGTTTCAGTGATGACTGAAGCTGTTATTCTTTCAAATGATAGTACTTTTTTTTATTCTTAGTTAGCGTTTATTGTCTTCTTTTTTGCTATTTATTTCAATAATTGTCGTAAGATCGTAAGAATTGATTCTTCTGTCATTAAAAGAAACAAGTAGATTTCTTTTAAGAAATATGCTAATAAGTGGAAAATGAGATAATGAAGTAAGAAGCGTTAGGGATTGTTGTTCGACCGGCGAAGAATAGAAGCAATTATATTATTCTTTCATATTTTCAAAGTCTTCTCCACCTGCTTCGATGCATTTTCCCCAAGGTTTCCACTGCTGCTGGAAATATGAGAACAGTTTTGGAACTCATGACTTGAAATCTTATTCAAGACATTCATAATATTTTCTTGCACCTCATCCACATCGCTAGATTGCTTTTTTGTTTCGCTGAATTGCCATTTTAGAGCTTTCTATAAAAGAAGATTTAGTGAGCAGTACGAGTGATACACAAGCAGCTTTTTTTTTAAAAAGAGTTACTGGACAGAGTTTTCAAAAATGTGGTTTTCGTTTGCGAGTGATGCGCAAGTACCGTACTGTTTGTTGTTCTCTACTGGACGGAGAGAAGTTTTTCAGAAATCTGGTTATCTGTTGCGAGTAGTACACAAATACATAGTTACAAATTTTACATAGTTACAAATTACAAATTTGTTGCTGTTTGTTGTTCTCTGAGAGTTACTGGACGGAGAGAGTGTTTTCAGAAATCTGGTTGTTATTATGTTTATTAGTACCTAAATGTTCGAAATGTCATTAGTAGCTTTCTCGATGTTTTCTTCTTATCAAATGGATGCTCTTTCGCAGCAGTCTTTTTTTCAATTTTATTTATCTTACGTTTACTGAAAGCATTATCCGTAAAGGTTTGCCGAAGCACAAGAATGATCTTAGCTGTAGTTTTCCTGAGCGAAAAATGAAATTTTGCATTCCACTTTGTTTTCCTTGTGATGGCATATCACAGAACAAGAACGCAGTATCAGTGGCATCCCTAACGTTGCGAACAAGAACGCACTATCAATGGCATCCCTAATGTTGAACTTGTGACATCAGTTTAATGAAGTCTGGCTTGTAGTTAATTATCTTAAGACGACTTCAAGCATCCGAATTATCGGTTAGTCAAGCTACTCCTGTTCTTAATCAAATTTCACGCGTGAAAATGTTTGCGCGTATTTATAAGTTGAACCGAATGCCAACAAAATGGAAAAGCTATTTTTTTTTCTGAATTATGGATCATCGTTGCCAAACTTATCAATTTCATCTTGACATTATTAGTCCAAAGGCGTAATTTGCCCAGAAAGACTAGTAATTTCGTTTTGGCATTTTGCGTTGATTCACTTGTTTCACTTTTTAAATTTTTGCCACCAAATATTATCGCCCTATATTATATTTACAGAAATTAAATAATGAAGAATCTGCATAAATGTATGTATGTTTCTCGCATTGCGATAAAATAAAGGTCCCTAGAGCTATCAAATTTTAAATATTCAACGTTTCCACTCTAAAGGGCATCTGGAAGGCCAAATTTGGAATTTGTTTTATTATCGAGTTCTTGTAAAACTTTAACGAATTTTGGAATTATCTCCAGCGCGTCAGACTAATGTATCGGAAATTCTAAATATATTAAAAATGATTTTGCGGTATTGCTCTTGAACTGAATTTTAAGGTTTAAGTGCGAAGCATATGGTATTTAATAAATAAAGCTAACCCACAAAATGATTAAAAAAAAATCACGCCTATTTGGACGTAATCTAAAATCTGAAACCTTTCAGACTTTTTTGTTACAATCTTTATTTTTTAAAAATAATAATACATTTTCTTTTCTGCAACTTTGTAATCAAACAAAAATGTTAAGGTTCGGTAATTTTTTTTTGAATGTTTTTTTTTCAGATGCTCGTTTCATATTTATGTTTTAAATTTTATTTTTGTAGACTTTGCTTTATTTTCGGAGCTCAAAAGGGTAACATGAAATTATGAAACGGGTCACTCGGTAACTTGGGTTAGAAGGTTGCAAGGCCTGAATTATAATATGATTGATTATTGATTGTGAAAATAAGAAAAGCAAGTAAGAAATGTTCAGCTTTGACTATATTTAGACCGACGTATGTAAAGCATTACGATTCTGTGGAAAATATACGAACAAATTTAATATCTGAAGCAAATAGCTTAAGTTGCATGTATTATTATTATTATTATTACTTTTATGGGCGAAGATAAATCTGAGGACCTTTTTATTTCTTTCATTTTTGCTTATTTAAAAATAGGAAGGGGGAAGGGCGTCTCGCTGTAGCACCGTTTAAAGATTAATTCCCTTTCAAGCTTTCAAATTCTCTTGAAAGTGTCGTGGAGGGGTTGTAGGCGGAAAATGGTAATATTTTATTGTTTTTTAATTAAGCGGTACCACGGGCATGCATGTGTGTGAATATGTAATGTGTGCTGGAAGGATTTATTTCCGTGTTTCTGCGTTAAAATAAATTGGTGTCGGAGAAACAGATGTTGGTGCTATTTTATTTTTTACTCGTTTCTGCTCTTTTTTCTCCCTGGAGAAGGATGGTTTCGCCATTTGATCTTGAATTTCTTGTAGGTTTCTTTAAATTTGTTAAAGAAGAAATATACTAACTTTTCGAGTTTACTTGTGATGGAAATATTATTGACATATATCGCTATCTTTTTTTCTTTTTAAATTTCTTTTATTATTATTTTCTTTTATTTATAGCGCTTGGAGACAGAATCACCTTCTTTTGTGAAAGAGTAAGAGTGTTTTTTCATCATTCTAATTGTTACGATTTGGAATGGATGTGATTAGAATGGGCTAACCGGCATATATTGTTGCTGCAATAGGTTGCGTGTCAAAAAAGTTCTGTGAGAGTCGCAGAAGGAGAATGAAGGTTTATAAAAGTTATAGATAAAGAGAAGACTATTCCGTATGAAATTTTCTGTATTGCAAATTTAAAAGTTTCTTGAATCTTGGATTACTCCGGTAAAAATAATACGGAATAAAAAAAATGAATAACTTAATGACGTTAAATTTTTTAATTAAGACTAAATTTCAAATTCAGCGAATCTTCTCTAAAACGACCATCCACGGTTCCATATGAATTTGGCTTTCTGTGGACTTGATCACCGTGTAAGGGGAATCATATTTATATACCTAAATTTACGAATATGATATAAACTGCCAGTTCACCCCTACTTAGGGTTTGACATTCTCCATCCTTACTGTTTGCTTTCGTGGTGTAACCGGGAGCATGTCCGTCTATATTGAGAAATCTGGAGTTCGAATCCTGGCTAGACCATAGCATATTTCTCACCTTTTCTGCTTTAAGATAATTAGAAAAATGAGTCTCCAATTGGCGCCCGAACTAAAACGCGGTGGAAGATATTTCGTCAGCACCAAGATTTGGCGATTGGGTCCTCTCGTCGTTGTTTAAACGGGGGAGTATGTCAGGTAGTTTCCCCCTCCTTACCGCTTGCCTTCGTAGTGTAATTTGAAGCACGTCCGGCCAGCAGTCGGGAAGTTCAGAGTTCGAATCCCGAGCGAGGGCATTACACATTTTTCAAATTTCCTGCTTCGGTAAACCCTAATGACTCTCGAACCTTAGAGGAGATGAAGTTAAGTACCGATTTTTATTTATTGAATTACTTAGGTTCCAGTAAAGCAAGCTAGCGATGCTTTCGTAAAGACTTTTGTATTTTGGATTATCCTTATTTCCGATTTTTATTTACGTTTCTGTAGAAACTGGTTGATTTTAGTGTTGTCTTCCTGGAACAGTGACCTCCAGGGTAGGGATATATTTATTAAAAAGATAGCGGGAAGGAAAAGAAAGAATATAATTAGTAAAAAGAAGTATATAATTAAAACTTATAAATTTTGATTTTTTTTTCCAATATAATTTGAATCGCTTTTAACTAAAAATTGCTCCATACAGTTGCTAATTGTGGAATTCAATTTTTAACGTAGAAAAAAAAGTATTATATAAAATGAAGTTACTTCAATGAATTTTAGATAAAAGTGGTCTTATAAAATAACTCTTTAGATAGTGGCTGTTCATTAATATATGAATGACTAATTGAAGTAATTACTGTTACATTTAAGGTAAAAAATATGTCTATAAGGCAGAAACTAAAACATTTAAAAAAATTGCTGTTGTTTATTAAAAATAAACTGCTTTTTTGAAGCGTAATTTTTTTATTTAGTAATGCTGTAAATCCTACATATATTTAAACAAAATATACTTTTTTACTGCGTTATTTCGACCAATTAAGGGAAGTTGATACATCATGCAAAAACATTTATGGTATCTACCCCATGAAAGATTTGCTCTCCAAAACAGAATCATGAAATTAGGGTTTTTTAATTATCATTCAACAAAATTCATAAATAGATTAAATTAGATATATACCGCGTTATATGCATACAACGATCCTTTTCTGCGATATCCTATTCCTCTCTTCGAAACGATTCTTTTCTGCGATATTCTGACAAAAATTAGTGTTTTGCTTTTGCATAAATGAGGCTAGAAATTCGTCGAATTGATGAGGTGTCATGCGAAAGTAATTAAAAGAAATTTCCTTTCGTTCAAGCGCATTTCTTTAATTAAATTATTTGCATCTCCTTGCTGTGTAGTCATATCTCACATATTAATATAAACCACTGCATTCTGCTTCTCTTACGCAAAGCAAAATGAGATTTAATGGAGCAGAAATTAAATCCATTTTGATTAAAAAAATGTAATCCTAAAAAGTCACAATACAAAACAAACATTTCATGTTTTCCCCCAAGTTTCCGATACGAAAAGCCATCTAGTGCGAGCATATGACAACTTTTAAAGCGAAACTTACCGCACTGGTGAATTGATGTACGCGAAAAGCGTTTTTTTCCGCGTTGCCGCTTTTTGCTCCAACGGACCAGTGTGAACGCAGCTTTAGTGTATCGCGAGTTAGAGCAACGTTTAGTTTTATCTTAGAGTGGGTTGAGCTCCGAAAACTACCGAACCGAGTTGGGAGTGGTACTCTGGTGCTTTGCCGTGAAGCTGTCTCCACCGTTATAGCCTGATATCCTGAAGGCTGTGTCGCTGATTGTTTCAGCGTGATTATAGTTGTTCTTCGAGGAGTGTAAATGTGATTTTGGAATTGTCTTGAATAATACTGGCCAATAAATTGTGTTTCGATACTTCATCCAAGTGTCGTCGTTATTCACTCGAAATCCGTGAAACCCTTAACGTACGAACGTGAAGAAAAAGACGCAACAATATTTATTCGAAAGGGGCAATTTACTCTGAAGGACTGTTAATTTCATTTTGGCATTTTGCGTTCGTTCACTATCAATGTCGATTTTGTTTACTTTTTATATCCATCAGAGGATTTAAAATTATCAGGAATGCGTACTGACGATTCATAAGAACTTGTCTTGTAAGTTGCACAATATTTAGTTTCTTAAGGCGAAAGTATTTTAATAAATGAGTAGTCCTTAAATTAATGATGTCATTCGACGAAGAAATGGAATTTCTTATTATGTGTTTACTGTGGAAATTTTCTTTCGTTCATTCAGTCTGCGAATATAAAGTAGCTATGCCGTTAAAAAAAATAAAAGAAAACGGAGGGGAAACCGAGATCGATACCACATGAAAAAAGGGTGGAGTGGAAGAACGGTTAAGGTGAGTCGCGAGTATGGTGGGGGTGTTAGTGAAGTTAGGGGTGGTAGTGAATCGTTAAATCTGCGTTTCCGTGCATGTTATTGCCTCATTAGAATATCGTTTGGCTGTCGCGTGACCAACACGAGACGTCGAGTCGGCTGTTTTCTTTCCCTCCCCTCCCGGTAGTTTTGATGTGTCTTAAAATTGGCGGTCCCCCCCTCTTTTTTTTCCATACTTTTTCCGTTTTGGCATCAGGTCAATCTCCTGAGATCTTTCGACCGCAAGTGACATTTGAGAATCTGCCTTGACGGTTTTTGTGAAGTGCGTGTCATATGCTTTTCCGAACAGCTTTGTCATATTTAAGTCGTTTTGTCGAAAATCGCGTCGTACTCTGAATATACTTGTCGTAGTTCACGTGACTTTTGAGGAGGATGTCAAAAGGCGTTTTCGTGATTTGTATTGTCGTGTGTTCTAATGTGATTTATGTCTTATTTAACGGTGCGTTCTAAATAATTGCGAAATTACCGTTATGTGCGTAAGACTGATATCCGAAAAAAATCCCGTTACGGTATGATTCTGAGCCATATCAGGGTCTAATTATGTACTGCAAGTTTAATCGCATGTTGCAAATGCTTATTTTTTGTATATTTTTGACTCACTCAGAGCAAGTTCGTAATGGTGTGGAAATCCGTATGCTTCCATGTACTAAGGACTGAGTGATCCAAATGTTACATCACAGATCGGCTGTTGTACTTTAATCTTTAGGCTATGTCTGTTTAATTAAGCACGTTTATTATATATCAAATTGTAAAAAATAAGGGTGCAATCAAATATATAAATTAAAGTCAACTCTTTCCGTCAACTCTGTTGTGGGTTGTCATAATACATATCGTCTTCTGGATCAGACTTTTTTTAAAAGAATTGCTTTAAAATGTGGGCCCTTTGTTTGCAACATGAAGATTTAATGGATGCTGTCATTCCAGTAATACGCTGGATGATAGTAGATTGAATTTGATGAAAGGTGTAAAGCATTTTTTTCGGGGACCACCAGTGGCCGAGCGGTAAAATCGTTGACCACAGGTAGTTCGACTTAAATTCGATTTGAAACGAACGGGCTGACTCCATGGGTGTTTTCCTGGTTTTCCTCATATGTAACGTAGATACGTCCTCGTGCGTTTTCCCGTAATTAAATAAGCCAACCTACCTTTTTTTGTAACCTGATGCTGCTGCAGCTCAGTTAAATTTTGGTTTATTTTAATTTGCGACAGGTAAGTACTTTGTATTAACCAAGAATATTAGCGGATTCTGTAGATCAGGGTTAGTCAATTTGTTTCCTACTCCCCGCAAGTGGGTTTAAGCTTTAATGATGGGCAGTCGAAGCTTTTGTCTATCCGATGATGAATGTCCGTTCTCCCGTACTCAACCAAGGCCACTCAACTCTCTCCTGTTTCCATGTCTTTATAAGGCTTTGCCACTTCTCTTAGGTGTTTTTCTGTGAGTGTAGTGTGCATAATGGGATTATCCCATCTTAACAAAGCTTGAAACTAGGAGAAATTTTTCCGAGGAACGAACTTCTGTACATTGATGGTTTCCCAGCCAAAACAGTTTCGCTAGAACCGATGTTCCGGCTAGCTCCGCGCAACATAAATTTTCTGTCTCTTATAAATGTAAGCAAAGTATGAATAAATATATAAATTTAACTGCATATATTTTTACTGAGCCTCCACTCAGAAACTTACTTCGCATGTACGCTAAACTAAGTTACTGAGAAGCCGGTGGAAGCTAAGGAAATTATCTGTGTGCAAAATGGGCGGTAGGTGTAAAAAAGTGGACTACCCCTGCTGTAGATGAACGTTAAATGATATCAAATGTAGGTTTTAAACGGGCAATCGGTATTCTGTTGGAGGTATATCACAGTCCTGGAAAATGATCAAGATTCAACTACTATCAAGATTAACCAGGATGTCACAGTTGTACATACAGTTAATCTCTCGAAATTAACTGTATGTACATGTATGTAAAACTGTGGCATCCTGGTTTGTGCTGAATGTTTAGTAACACCTTAAACGTTAAGTAAACCCTTATGTTGTACCACTCAAAGTTTAATTAAACCCTTACATTTTTCGAGACTGATTTCTTTTTCGCTCGTATAGAACTCTGTATTTAGGGAACTGAGTAACTTTATATTTTATTTTTAGAACTTTGTCAGCGTGAAAAAATAATAATAACTAATTAAATCAATCTGAAAGTGTTTAATTTTTAACGATCCAGTAAAAGGGCTCTTTTAAAGTTTAATGTGCTTTATCAGTTGAGAGATTATCGATAGAGGTGGCCCAGGTGATAGAGCGAAGCATTTTGTAGGATATTAGATGGATTATGCATTTAGTCTAAAATGAGAAAAATAGATATTAAAATATTTAATGTTTTTAATTAGATATGACACGAATTAAATGCATTTTTTTTAAATATATCTAGTTGAAAAGTTAAAGTCATATTTTTAAGATATGCATCTATTGCTTTTAAATAGCTGTTGTGTAGACAGAACAAATGCAACGGCAAAAGTTATGCGTGTTGTATGAAATAAAATTTCCAAATTTAATTACTTAATGAAGATTACTGAGTGTGCCCAATAAGCAAGTGGATTTCAACAAAATCTACACCCATTGCAATAACCCAGAAATTAAAAACATTGGAATTAGCTTTCATATAATTTATCATTCAATTATATCGAAACAGTATGTACTTACCTGTATAGTGGCAATTGATTTCACCTAAGAACACATAATAAATACAATTTACACATTTGCCAATTCTATTCATTAGCAGCTACTACATCATTTTATAGAGACATTAGGTTATTTAGACGGAGGATAGATGAAAAATGAGCAATGCCCTCGCCAAGATTCGGAACCACGGCTCTCGCGAATACGCGTGGAGCGTGCTGACCACTACACCACGAAGGCATGCTAACAAAGGCGGGAGAAATACTTTATAATTTCACTAATTTCTTGATTACGTATACGATCTCCATGGTTACACCCATGACCGTTCTTTACCGCGCACCAGCATAGAGCGAAGCACGTGCAACACTGAAGAATCTTTTTTAATCTTCACAGTGAAGTATAGGGACATCTAAAGTAGATGCGGCAGAATTACGTTCAGGTATTTGTTCTTTAAAGCCTATATATTATTTTCTTGAAGCGCGAAGAAATTGCTGGAGAATTTCATACAACGGCACATAGCGACCGTTAGATAATGCCGCCCCAGAACACGTCTTTTAAGAAGACATTAATCTTTTCACGAATGTATCTGTTTTCTTGGTATTGTAGTTAATCGTTGGCAGTTCTGTAAGATTTCAGGCTAATTTCGTAAAAAAAAAAAAAAAAAAAAAAAAAA
>KK118999.1:179071-199820 GCA_000611955.2 Stegodyphus mimosarum
AGTCCCGAGTGAGCCCCACCTATGTTAATTTATATGTTCCATTTATTGAGGACTGTTCTCCATTTTCTAAATCTTTCTAGTCTAAAATGTTCCCGCTAAGTTCATCACGTGTTATAAGAAGTTACTTATTCAGTTCGAATAATAAAGTCTGTTGTTGTTGCTTATGCTCACTTGTCTGACGTAGTGAGCCGAAGTCCACGAAATCTCTCGTGGCAAGGAGCGCTAGAATGCGCCTGTCGTTGGCAACAGGTGACAGTAGTGCGATTTGGCTCAGTCTCGCCTTCAGTTTTGATGGAGAGCACCCCGGAAGGACGGGTCCGAGTGCCCTTCCACCAAACCACGCGAGAAGACTTTCGGCTCGCCACATATTTAGAGCGCCATCATGCTGCACCGACACTCTACTTTTACAAACATCCATGCCTTCTCCGAGATTCGAACCCAGACCCTTCGGCACGGCAGTCAGCGACGCTAACCACTTTATCGATTGGGCGGCTTATAATAAAGTCTTGAGTTGAGATTTGAGTACTTTCCTCTCCATTTGTCTTAATACCATGACTTTATCTACCCGACAATATTTATATCTTTTAAATGGTTATTTAAAAAAAATTTTAAGCTGTAGTTTCAGTGAAATTTTACATCCCGTGTTCTAACAAAATTATCTTTTCTGTCGCGCGAATTAAATGCATAATCTAAACTAAGCTCAGTTGCGCAACAGCCCTAGTGGGCCATGGCCTGCAGTGACCCGATATCTGCTTTCCTGACCGTGGATCTCGGGGTGTGTGAGCATGTGCTCTGAACAAGTGGTCAGCTTGTCGCAGGACCCCTGGTGTTTAGCCTCCAAGCGAACGTGGTGCTCATTTTATCGACTCACGCAAGGGATCAAAGGCTGAGTCAATATTGCCCAACCGGCGATAAATGCATAGTCAAATAATCATATTAGAAACTGGTATTGTATATAAATATTTTTGCCATTTTAAATCCTGGGTGCAGGAATCGAGCCTCTGATATTTAAAAGAAATTGTATTCGTGCTTCAGATTATGTCTTTAATATTTAAAATTCAGCAGTAATCAAATTATCTTAATTTTCAAGAAACAACGCTTGAGTTATATGCTATCCTAACTCTTTATACTTTTCTTAGAAAAGGTTATAGGCTAGTTTTTTTTTCACTTTTTTCTTTTTCCTCATCATATTACATTATATTATATGCCATACGAAGTCCGGGATGCGGACTTGTCAAGACTTCGGCGATTCCGGATTTGGGATTTTTTCGGATATTAGATCATCAGTTGAAATTTAACGAGATAACACGTAGAAATTATAAAATTGAAAATATGAAATGGTCATTTCTGAAATAATAAAGCATTTGTGACCTTAAGGGAATCAGGGGCTACCAGCGGCCGAGCGGAAAAATCGCTGAACACTGGTGGTTCCGACCTGGATTCGATTCCAGGCGAACGGCCTAGCTGCATGGGCGTTTTCGTGATTTTCCCATGCGTAACGTGTATACGAGCCAGTTTCTCTTAGAAAGTCCTCCACGTAGGCATCCCTCCCCTTAGGTAGATAAATAGTCTGTTCCTAGTGTGCTTTTCCATAATTAACTAAACCAAACCTTAAGGGAATCAAAATTTATTAAAAAAAAGAGAGAGAGAGCTGAGTATTTATTTTTTTGCTTTATTAAATATTTCTTTCAGTATAAGTTGTTTCAGTTGCTTCACATTTTGTTCTAATACTTTTTCTTTAATTATGTAGAGGGATAATTCTTGTTAGTTATGAAGTCCCATTGTTCAAGCCCTGCTTGGCTCGTCGAGAATTCAGGCAATTATCAACCGAATTTTTTTCGCATCCGTCAACCTCTATGTCACTATCGATAGCGATATTTTCTGGGTTTATAACCATACTATAGATTTTGCTTTCTGTTGGTTGATTGGTGATTGAAGCATTATCATCACAATGAAAAACTTCTGTTATATTATCTTCATTTATTACTAAAAATTCAATTAATTGGAAAATTTCGCTTTCATGTGTAAGGAATTCACCTTTTACTAAAATGTAACTTATGGCAAATCCTCAATAAGATTGTAAACGACTTATCGCTATGTCTTCAAAAAATATTTCAGAGACTTCAGAAAGGTTTGAACGATCCTTTATTTTAAATCTGTGTAAGATGAACAGAAGACACACCTGGTGCTTACAATATCAGCCAGCATGTATGGGCAGGCCTCAAAAATAGAAATTCAGTGTAAAACTAATCTAAACAGATAATAGCCAAAGGCTACGCAGAGTAATTAAAACGCGAAGTTGGCTCTTAAAGCTTCACCAGGATGAAATACCAGCCGCAGTTATATTGCACGACCAAAGACAGGAACTCTTTTCTTAGAAACCGCACACCTAGCAACTTGGCCTCCACTAAACAAAACGAGCTCTGTATAAACCATCTCAAATCCTCGCTTAAATACACGCGAGCGAATTTGCATCCTGGCGGGAAAATGGACAGGTAGTAGTGAGAGTAAAGATTCTTAACACAAAATTACTGTTCAAATAAATTAAATAAACTCTACACATAATTATGAACATTTTATAGGATACTGTTATATATCATGCATATTTATTTTGGTATAATTTAGCAAATGCTATTTTTTCTCCTTTTTGAACTTGGCGTCGTTTAATTACTTTTGTAATTTTCTGTTGACATACTCTTTGTTCTCTTCGTAAGGATATCGTATTTGAATGATTGTCCATTTGTTTGATTTTGTATTTTTACTCCTCTTAAGTACGCATTAAAAGGTTGCTATTTTAAAATTTACTCTGTTCTTTTGTGCTGCAGTAATAGATCATGTTTAGAGATTTTGTGCCGCCCAACCTAGATAGTGTTAGTGACAAAGGGCTCGGGTTCGAATCCCGGAGGTTGCATGGACATTTGTAAATGTAATAGTGTCTATGCGGCGTGAGGGCACTGTAATTTGCGGAGAGCCGAAAGTCTTCACCAAGAAGATGGAGGGAGGGGAAGAGAGGTAGGAGACTCCCGGACCCGATCCCCGGAGTGCTGTCTCTCAAAGTTGGGGGGCGGAACTGCGAAAAGTCGTACTGTCATCTGTATGGTGCCAAAGGCTCTTGGCGCGACAGGCGCAATCTTGCCTCTTTGCCACGATGAATTTCATGGATTTCTTCTGATGTAAGACAAGCGAGATTAGTCACAACAGCAGCAACATATTTTTAACATCAGGGTTATTAATAAAAGACGTTAGTTAATGCGGCATGTGCTGGTTGGTTGGTGCTTAGCAGATGCAGCTCCCTCCTCGATGAACTCGTATTCAAATCTTGTACAATTCAATGACGTTTATGATTACAATGTGTTTGTGGTATCGGGGCACTTAGAAATTTTTCCGGGAAGAAGGTGGTTCTAATGAGAGGTGGGTGGTAGGAAGTTATCAGATCCTTGGATTCCAGCCTCTGGGGGGGAATATAGCTAGGCGATGCCTCATTATGACCGCTTATGCTCTTGGTGTTATGATAATTGATGGGCACAGTGCACCCATTCTGGATTGTTCATGAAGTATATTCGAGTACCTGCCGTTCTCGACATATATATTTGCTTACAAAATTATTGTTTGTGTGTCGCCTAGCAATAAATCAGTTGCATTGTTCAAGTCCTCTCATTAAATAACTATATGTCAGATGCTAGAGCTTAAAAAATTCTTATGTTGCCAGTTCTTACATTATGCCAGTTATGACAATCTCTTCTGAAATGGACGCAGTTTGTAATTGCCATTTATATACGATTCTTTGAAGTGTTTCTGTATTAGACCACATTAAAATCTAATATATGCGTTCACTATCGTTTCAGTTATTACTTCCATCGTTAAGCGGGGTTGAAAGCATTAGCAAATATGTAGCCTCTCGCCATCTTCGTTCTCTGGTTTCTCTTAATCATTGCCGGACCGCTTAATCTGGATCTCACTGTAACTGTAACCTCTTCGTGCGTAACTGAAGCGTGGGCTTCGTGTGGCACACTATTTATAGCCAAGGCATTAAATAATGCAAGCTTTTCGGAAAATCACTTCCCGCGATGCATTACTGCACTGGTAATGGGGCGGCTTCACTTTCATGCCCTCTGGCGGAATTTCCATTTGCCGGACAGGGTTGAGCTGTGCTCAGTTTGATCGTCTGTATTGCCATGTTTCTAGAAATGGTCGCTCAATAATTCAAATCTGTTACGATTGAATTTTACTGATCTGTGGACTTCTGTAGACGTGTGTGTATTGCTGAGAAAACAGATTGCTATAATGAGACATTTAGTTTGTAATAGAATAAGCCTGCTTTCTAACGTGTAAGGAAATTAAAGGAAATCTCTTTAATATCATATAAAAATATTTTTGCAAAATATTATTAATTAGGGGACAGAAGTTGGAGTCCAATGATCTGCTTTCTTGGAAGTTCCAGTTTTTAAAGTTGGTTCTCCACTATTCTTGTTCTATCACCTCTCAACTTAAACAGCCCACCAGCGGCCGAGCGGTAAAGACGCTGAACACTGGTAGTTCGGTCTGAGGTTCGAATCCCGCGAACGGGCTGGCTGCATGGGCGTTTTCGTGGTTTTCCCCATGTGTAACGTGTATACGAGCCAGTTTCCCTTAGAAAGTCCTCCACGAAGGCATCCCTCCCCTTAGGCAGATAGCCCTCGTGTGCTTTGCCATAACTGAATAACCTAACCTAACCTAACCTCAACTTAAACGAGTTAGATGGGGCTGTTACAGTCACAGTATTTTTATTTCATTTCTTAAGTAAATATAAAATTAATTTCTAAAAAAAATCGTTTCTAAGTTCGTAATTTTCTTATAATGCGTTAATCTTATAATTAACTCACATTAACTGTTTAATAAAGTGTAAATGCTAAAAATTTATAACTATGCGGCATAAAGGAATTTTGTTGTTAATTAATATTTTACTAAAGAAATTATTAATTCCGAAATGATGCAGAATAATTGAATAATTAATTTATTGCGTCATTAATAATTAAGTATTTAACATTTTATCGAAACATTTAATAAAACAACAGGAGCTAAGATATAGCTTGTTTTCACTTTATGACTGAAGTTTAATAATTCCTTGATAGTCTACCCTTTCTACTTCCTTGTACGAAGTAAAGGTCTGCACCTTCAGTGTCTTTTTGCCGAGTAATTGCACCGAAAAATCTGCTTTTTTGGCCACTGGCCGAATTGCTGTTGTTTGCGTAAAAACTCTAATTTTAAATGTAATTATTTGTTTTAATTAAAAAATTTTTTTAACTATTTGGTGTTTATGTTTTTCTTTATTTTTCAATTTTTAATGAAGATGTTTTTTGATGTATTTTTGCTTTGCTGCGAAGTGAGAACTTAATTAACTGAATGAGAAATAAATCCGAGTATATAAATTTAAATGAAATGCAGCAAAAATTGGTTATAATTTAATAGGCCGTACAAGAAAGTCACGTGTGTCAGCATCAGATTTTTTTTTAAATGGTTTTACTTTTAAAAGCGAAATATTGATTTAAAAATTTCATAATTTCAATGAACTACTGAGAAACCAAAACTCTAAAATTAATTCATTGTAAACTCGATCCTTAGTAACAGTAAATTTGTATGATGGCCTCATCTAAATAAAGTAAAACCTTTTCTGACGGGAGGGACACTACCAATATTGTAAATGGACAGTGCAAGTTTAGATTTACATCACTGCATTTTCAGCCTTTGAAAATAATAGCTCTAACAAGGAACAAAAGTAATGGTAAAAAAGATCTTTGTTTTTTACTATTTCAGTGAGAATATTATAAATCAAAATATAAAAGTACAATTATTTCCAAAAAATTGTACAATTAATTGTTGTACAATTGTTGGTCAAAGTACAATTATTTCCTTACGAGAATATTATAAATCAAATATTATAAATCTGTAAGGAAATAATTGTACTTTGACCAACGTTATATCTGATAGTTTCAAGATTATTAAAAGGATTTATTCCTAATATGAGTTCGAAAAGGCCCTTCGAAAATATAGGAACTCCGAAGACCAAAGCATTCCAAATCACTTTATTGCTGCATTCATAGGACAGATTATGCATGGGATCGACGCTACGTAGAACTGAAATAGCGTAGGGATGTCATTGGCACAAGATCAACACTGACTCTTGTTACCGTGATACAATCGACGCAATAAAATGGAAATTTTGATACTGATGAAATAATGATTAAGAGAGTCATCTTCACCGAACTGTGACCTGCATGTGGTTGAATGTGTGTAGGAATGACGGCGATAGAACCAATATTTGGTGAACTCTCTGTGCATGGAATTCGCTAACTTTTGTAAGAGCCACCAAATCGGTATCTTTTATTACAGCCTTTGTGTTGATTTTGTTGAGATAATTGAACGAAAGTTGTAGTTATCATGCTTTCTCAGCACTCCTAGTTGTTGTATTGTTTTAATACAACATTTATTTTCATTTATTTTGAAGGGTTTTTCTGTTTTTGCCTGATATCTTATAATGAATTAAAATATTATTACACTTCAGTATTAAGAAAAATTAGAGATAAAATTTTGGTACAGCCGAGAAGATAGCATGCCGTCAGTTGAGTACCATTTCACCCCATTCCTAATTCAGGCTTGACAATTTTTCCACTTTGAATCTGATTTATAAAACTTCCCAAAAAAATCATCCCCGCGTGACTGCAACTGACATAAGTTTATATCCGCAGAGTAAATAAGAAGCAGCAAGTGAGTGTCTGGCGCAGATTAAAATAATAATAATAATAACAAAAATAAAAATCTGAAAGGTTTCAGATTTTAAATTACGTCCAAAGATCCAAATTACGTCCATGCGTTTTTTAAACATTTTGTTTGTTACTTTTATTTATTGAATATCATGTTCTTCGCGTTTAAACCATAAAATTCAGTTAAAGAACAAGAAAGAACAATATCGCAAAATAATTTTAGACTGAGCATATCTTTAGAATTTCCTACACACAGTCTCACGCGTTGCAGATAAAAATGTTTTTTTCTGTACAACGTTGCCATTGCCCGCTTTGAAATCCTTGAGTTTGTTAATCAAAAATTCATTAAAGTTTTACAAAATATGAAATCGTTAATAAAACAAATTCCAAATTTCAAATTTGGGCTTCCAGATGCCTATATTCGCAGCAGGATTACGGCATTCAAAATCCGATGGCTTTAGATACCGTCGTTTCATCACAATGCGAGAAACATACATACATTTATGCACATTCTTCATTATTTAATTTCTCTAAGTATAATACGGGGCTGCAATATTTTGTGGCAACAGTTTGAAAAGTGATACAGACTTTTAATGTTTCCGACGCAAAATCGCAAAACGAAAAAAATAGTCCTTCAGGGAAAAAGCTCCTTTGGACTAAAAAGTAAAAAAAAAATCTGAAAGATTTAAGATTTTAAATTATTTCCAAAGGGGCCTTTTTTTTTAACATTTTGTGTATTACATTTATTAGTCCAAAGGGATTTAGTCCCGAAGGACTATTACTTTCGTTTTGCGATTTCGCGTTGATTCACTCTGAATGCTCGATTCACTTTTCAAATTGTTGCCACTAAATGTTATCCCTCTGCATTAAAGTTTAAAAAATGAAAAATCTGCATAAATGTATGCATGTTATTATTATTATTATTTTTTTTTTGACGTAGCTTTCTCTTCAAAAATCGTCTGCGTGCGTTGCACGGGAAAATAAAATGGAATTTTAATTACAGTTCTAAATAAATAGCCAAATAAATGTGAAATTCGTAACAATATTCTCTAAAACTTAACGAATTTTTCATTAACAAACTCAAAGACGTGAGAGCGGTACCGAAATTTCTAAAGATATGCTCAATTTAAAATTATTTTGCAATATTGCTGTTGAACGGAATTTTATGGTTTAAGTGCGAAGAACATGGTATTTAACAAATAAAGGTAACACGCAAAATGTTAAATAAACGTCCCTTTGGACGTAATTTAAAATCTGAAACATTTCAGATTTTTTTAAAAATTTTTTTTATCGAATATCATGTTCTTCGCACTCAAACCATAAAATTTAGTTCAAAAGCAGTATCGCAAAATAATTTTAAATTGAGCATATTTTTAGAATTTCCGATACATGGTCTCACGCGCTGGAGATAAAAATATTTTTTCTGTGCAACGTTGCCATGGCTCGCTTTGAAATCCTTGAGTTTGTTAATCAAAAATTCGTTAAAGTTTTATGAAATTGATACTAAAACAAATTCCAAATTTGGGCTGCCAGATGCCCATATTCTCAGTAGGATTACGTCATTCAAAATAGGATGGCTCTAGGTGCCGTTGTTTTATCACAATGCGAGAAACATACGTACATTTATGCTTCTTCGTTATTTAATTTCTTCAAATATAATACAGGGCGATAATATTTGGGGGGAACAATTTGAAAAGTGAAACGTTCATTCAGAGTGATTGGATGCAAAATCGTAAAAGGAAAACAATAGTCCTTCAGGGACAAAGCTCCTTTGGACGACGGGGGGGGGAAAGTAAGCAATAAACTCATTAATTTAGTCCACCTGACCTTGGGATTGGAAAATTCAATAAATATATTCCGAATCAACCCGTTTTAATAACTTAATAAATTTACAACCCACCCTACATATTTCCACCTCGTACATAAATAAAACAGGATAAGGTCAATACTCTGACCGGGATCAAACATTTTTGATGTGATTCATTTTAATAGGAAATTCGTATATAAAAACAATATTGCGCAACTGTTCTGGTTTTAGTTTTTGTATGTATTTTTAATTATATGTAATCATTTCCAAGAGATCCCTCGAGGAGGTGGTGTTTTATTATCTGTTAACAATTTTAGCTGTATGTGTTATTATTTTCTTCAAATTCTCAGAATTTTATTGTGTTTAATCTTAAAACATCTGTAACGTAGTCCAGCGTTTAGGAAACTTTTCATGTGGGAAAGTCTGATTATATTGAGTGTAACCTAACAAGATCACATTTAAGACGCAAATATTGTCGCAAATATTTTATATTTATATATAAATAAATATAAAATTTAGACGCAAATATTGTAAAATTCTCCGTTTTGGAGGGGCCACGGAACTACCAAAATTTGATTATGAATCAAATACGAGGATCATGGCATGAATCTATACATGATTGTTTGATAACCAGAAACGGGTTTAAAAGCTGTGAAGCCATACATACTTCTTTGCATTTGCATTTGTACGAGGAGAGGCAAGGGAAGGCTGACTTGGGAATGATGGCAAAGATATGTTTCTAGTTCGGTTTCAGTTGAAATGAAATTATGAGAATTGAATCCGATAATGTAATTTGTTCCGGTTGCAGCCCATCCCTGCACTTTGCAGATCCAGCAACTTTAGAAAATATCCCTGCCGAACGCCAAATGCGGAGAAAAAAAGTTGGCCTTTATAAGCGTGGCCTGTTCACATTCTACTTGCGATATCAAAGTAAGAACGTATAACAAGAATACTTTCTAAACAGGGTTTTCAACTTTTCTTACACTTATTTTCAACAAAAGGACTAAAAAATGTCTTTTGCCTTAGTCATACATTGCTGACGTTCTGATCCCTGGTACATACAAACAGTATTAAATGTTCTTTTATTAAGTATTTTCTTTAAACCCGCGTTTCGAAACGCAGGTACACTGCGGGGGGGGGGAGGACACCTCTTTATCTCCCGTTCTACTGGGCCGATTGATGAAATTCAAATTGCGTTTTTCATGTCTCGAAAGCACGACGATATATATTAGATTTATATATAGCATTGTCCTAACATAGTTATTTTGACACAGAATCGGACTTTTTCTGGAATAACATGCCAATTTTTTTCCGTATTTCGATTCTACGACTCAAATTATGCCTAGATATTAATTTTTGGTGAGAAATTTATGGAGAAATTTAAAAATTTATCTTGGTGGATTATTTTTAGTTTGCGCCAAGAATTGGCAAATTTTTTAATTTATAGCAATCTATTTTCTTTTCCTGTTTTTCCTTGTCCACGAGCGGGAAAAAAGTCGTCGTTCTTACTTTCAAATAATTTTAACAGAGTGCGTAAACTACATTTTCGTTATTATCGCTTATAATAAATACGCCTAATTTCAAAACATGCAAAAATGTAAATTCTCATATATCTTAGGAAATTTTGAATAAAAAAATTTCTTGCTGGTATGCTTAGAAATGCATCTACTTTAAGATGATGGCGAAACTTTTATAGGTTATAATTCAAATTTTTTTCGGAAGATATACAAAAATTATTTAAAAATACAAGTTTAAAAAATAAATCATAAAAAATGGGCGAATTTTATTTGGAATGAACCTAAATTTCGAAATAGGAAAGGAAGAATCAAATAAATGTAGTAAAAAAAGAGATATTAATAAATACATACCAAATTCACACTGAGGAGCTACAATTTTGAGAGCTAATTTTTTAAAAAGTACTCGTGCGATTTTTACAAAACTTGGCAGTTTGGCATAATTTTGAGTCGTAGAATCGAAATATGGAAAAAATTGGCATGCCATTTCAGAAAAAGTCCGATTTTGTGCCAAACTACATGTAGTAGAACAATACTATATATAAGTCTAGTACATATCGTAAGTCGCGCTTTCGAAACATGGAAAATACAAGTTGAATTTCGTCAATCGTCCTAGTAGAACGGGAGATAGGAACTGTTTTTTTTCGCAGTGTATATGCTTGCGCTTATTAATATTGCCATTGTCTTTTATGCATTTTAGCCTGATAACTGCACTACAACTGAAGAGAAGAAATTAAGAGGGTTGTAAAGCTAAAGCATTCGTGCTGTGCTGTTAATTTTATTCAAGTCTTGGATGTATTCAAGAGCGCTTGGTGACAGATCTACAGATTATTGCGTCAGATTCAGAAGTTGCTGGATTATGATAGTTGCCGAATCATAAACCATCCGTATGAAAATATACTTAATATCATCTATACAAGAACGTGCCTTTATTCAATCTACCGTCTGCATAACGGTGAAATTCTGAGATGTCCCCTCCTGAATATTTCGAGTTCATACGCGACTGAATCCCCGCGCGAGGATAATTTTTATATCATTTCCTGTTCCTGCTTGTAATCGCGCATGGTAATACAATTTTTTTGACGCCTTTTATATTCCTTTCGTATTTGTGTATGTGTTTTATCTGCTTTAGTGAGATTGACATTGCCTCTCTTTCATTTCCTGCTGTCGCGCTGTTGATAGCTTTCGCTGTTTCATATGTCGCGTATATTGGTTGCTCTTATATCTGTACCAGACACTCGCTTTCTGCTTTTTGTTGTTATGTATATAGAAACTTACGTCAGTTGCAGTCATTTCAGGTGGATTTTTTTTTGACGAGTTTTATCGGTGTTTTATAAATCAGCTTTAAGTTAGAGAAATATTTTTTAGTGTTTTTAATGACAAGATATTGGGTATATTTCGAATTTGTGAAAAATAATTCTATTTCCTGAAAACTAACAATGCCTAAAATCTGTAATATTTGAATCTTTAATAATTTGTTTTCGAATTTCCTCGTCTAGTCCTATGAGCTATAGTATTTGAAGAACGTGATTAAAACTGCGCTGGCCGAACGGTAAAGTAGCTGAACAATGGTAGTTTGACCTGGGTTCGATTTCAGGTGAATGGGCTGACTGCATGGGCGTTTCGTTCCTTTTCCGATGTGTGAAGCGGATGCGAGCCAGTTTCCTTTAGAAAAATCCCCCACGAACACACCGCTCTCCTCACGCAGATAACTGTTGAGTGCTTTGTCATAACCAAATATCAATATGCATTGTAGGATAGGATTTCGAAAAATATTCTCCAGTGTATTATTTTTAAAAGTAGACAAAATTCAATCTTAGAATTGGCGTTGGTTTTGTAAAAAATGCTATACGTTTGGGGAGGAAGATTAGCATGGTCACGTGATCAATTTTTCAGTTTCTAATCCTTTGCCACTGTTTTTCATAATCTGCCATCGAGAAAAGAGGTACTACGTTTTGAGATGGATTTTAATTTGCTTTTTAAATCGTTAAGCTCCCAGTATAGCGTTGTGCACGTTTAATTTGGTCCCCCCCCCCCAAATACGCTGCAGTGATACACATTTATTCAGATCGGAGTGAAAAATGAATACATATGCATATATAGGTAATTTACGTTCATTGATTTGTAGTCTTGAAAATAATTTTTAAAGCAAATATAATAATTCAAACAGGGAGTTCTTACTCCCCTCCCCCAATAAAGGTTTCATAATGCTACCTGTGCATGTAAAGTTTTCAAATTTTTCATTTTAAGTAAACGAAAAGTGGAAAAAAAGGAATCGAACCATTTCAAACTCCTGGTCATTTTAAACTCTTCGTAGAAGTTTCGAAGTAGTTGACTTTCCTTTCCCTTCACGAAACTCCAAAAGTCTGTTTTTCAAACAGTTTTAAGATAAGGTAAGGTGTATACGTATACGTGTGTGTGTATGCGTGATACATACATACATACATGCATGCATTTATAAATGCACGTATATGTGTGGTTAAAAAAAAAAAATCAGGATACTGCCATTTAGGTTTCAAAGCCTTGACCGCAACGCCTGAGGGGGAAGAGTGCATTTTGTACGGGGTGGGATAAAAATACCTTTCTCGTATCGGCCGAAAGGAAAAGTGCTGAGCCCAGATACGAAGAGCAATGTAGAATAATAGCCTTGAAGGGGAAAAAATAAATAAAATAAATAAATAATTCTAGAAGTCTTATTTTTTCCTTCCTTGCTCCTGATGATGCGTAGCGTTTGGTATGGTTTTGTACCTTCTTTTTTAGTTTCTGAGTAAAAGTTGCTGGAATTACTTTGTTGTAGAGAATTGTTTCAGTTTTTCGGAGTTGTAGAAAAATATAATGCGTAGAAACCCAGTGGCAGCATTTTTAAAATTTTTTTATTTATGTATTTTATATAGATTCAACTTTCGAGGTGGCTTTTACGCTCTAAGTAGCTTTAACCTTCTTTAAATGCAGTGTTTTGTAGTTTAACGTTTTTGGTGTCTGTCATTTCTAAAAAACAGCAAACTCGAGAAAGATTTATTTATTATTATTGTTGTTTTAATAATTAATTGCTTTTGCATCTTTTCTGAAATATAATTTCGTGTTTGGTAGCGATATTAATTTTTTTTTCATTTATTTTGGATTTAATGTTTTTCTAAAATTCATTTTACTATATTCTTGTTGAGAAATGGTTAAGCGGACGTGGGAAAGACAGTTGAGCACTGCTAGTTCTTTCTAAGTTTGGTTGTCGGAACTTGCTAATTGGTGATTTTTCCCTTCTGTGATATATAAAAATAACAAAGAAACTGGGTTCAAAGCACTATCAGTCTCCCCCACGCCTATTTCTGCATCTCTATAGCTTGGGGGATGTTAAATAAATAAATAAATAAATAAAAGGAGCGTAAAAGTGAATGTGAAAATTTCAATTTGAGAAGCCTAAAAAGCGTTGGCTCAAATGGTAGCTAACTGCGTGAGTAATTCGCGGCTAGCGATGTAGTTAAGGCCGGATAGCATAAGTCACTGAGCTAGGTGGCGCAGTAATACTGCGGTTAGCGTCGGTGCCAAAATTTAACAGACAAAAGCTATGTTCTTAAATACCATATCTCATTTACATTCCGTTGAGAGCTACCGAAATGTAGAAGTGACTGTACAGTAATTAATATGAAATTGTGCAACTTTTGGTTTTATTTTATTCGATGGTTATTGATTTAATGTAATCTAATTTTTATTTTGTAATTTTCGATTCATTTCAGCTCTCACCAGCGGCCGAGCGGTAAAGTCGCCGAACACTGGTAGTTTAATTCGAGGTTCATATCCGGCAAACAGGGTGGCTGAATGGTCATTTCGTGGTTTTCCACATGTGTAATGTGTATACGAGCCAATTTCCCTTAGAAAGTCATTCACGAAGGCATCCCTCCTCTTAGCCGGATAACCCTGGAGTGCTTTGCCATAATGAAATAAACCAAACCGAATTATGTCATATATTTTTATTTTCAGAATGGTTATTTACTCTTAAGATTTATCATTCATTCTGATATGAAAAATTCGGTGCTATTCATTTCTCTTTTAAGCTGTTATTTAATACTGCGCAAAAGTTATGTTGACTTGGCGAATATGCATGTAGATATACTTTAAGAATATTAGCTAATATTTTCGTAAACGATATTTCAAAAATTATGTTTGTTAACTTGATGAATTTGACTTATTCTGTCTGGCAAGATTTACTGCTTAGATTAAATCAGTTTCTACAGAAAGTAAAATTACTTTTATTTATTATTCACTGCAACAGCGTCAAAGACGGAAAGTTTTTAATGCAGTTTAATTTGGAAAAGGGCCGTTTGTCCTTACTTTTATTCCAAAAATTGAGGATTTCATATTGGAGAATTTGAGTAACTGTAATTTATTTCATCGAAAACAACTCGGTGAAAGCAAATTTACAAATTCAGTATTATTACTGTTTATTTATTTATTTGGATTATTTTTGAATTGCTGTGGCAGAATCTTAATACATTTTTTACAAAATAATGCTAAGTGTCAGAGAAACTTTTAAAGGATATTTTAAGTGCTATAAATTACTTCTAAGTTTCTTTTTCTTAGAGCATGTGTCAGTCAGTCATACTGTGCAAATAATTATGTGGTCTTTTTCTCAAGCGCATTTTTGAACCCGAGCGAGCAGCAGACAGTTGTACCTCCTGTTACGGGCTTAACTTGTTAAGAGCCGTGCTGATGTGATTTTCCATGCAGGACATGTCGATCACTTGTGACTGGTAGTTTGACATTTAGTTCTGCTACTGATGATACCGATGATCCAGTAATTTAAAATGCAGCAGCTTTATGTTATAAATTCAAAAGTTCAATACTGTGAAAGTGTTTTCATATTCTTTTTATTTATAAAATGCTTTACAAATTATTTTAATGGATTTTAATACATTACTGTAATCAGTTATGTGTTTTTCCATCGCATGTGTCGCAGCAATTTGTTAGTCCGTCATTCAGATTTTTGACGGTATTTCATTCGACTTTTATTGTATTATCTTCGTAACATGTCTCAGAGCATATTTTAACATAATTACCGTATTAGGTATTATCTCCCTCCTTCCAGCATACCTTTGTGGTATAACGGTAGCACACTTGGCGCGTATTCGAGAGGTCCAAATCCTAGCGAGGGCACTGCACATTTTTCACATCTCTCTGCCTCAAAATAACCTAATGTCTTTACGACCTTTTCATGTTTTTCCTGCAATAAGGAAAGAGATTTTTTGTATGTATGTGCGTGTGTGTTTGATGTATGCATGTATGGCTCCCATTTTTATAAATTCAGAATTATTATCGAAGCTTATAGTATCTTCATCGGTGTGTAGTCGATATTTTTTTATTCGTCGTAATTATAACATATCTGATTCATCAGCATCATAAGGTGGCAATGAAAGTATTACAGGTGTAAAACGTTTAGTTGACTGAAATGTATTTCACTTAAATCACTTGAATATTTTACACTGGCATTATATTAGGAGATTATTATGGGTCAAAAAAGAATCCTTACTATAACTGTAAAATAACCAGAATTAACTCATTTCCTGCCTCTTGTGAGCCTACGTGCATAATTATGTCGCATCAAATAAAACATTACGTAGTACTCTGTGAAGAGCAAAAATATCAGTAAAAAGTGCTCGATACGTCGCGTGTTACTAAACGGAAAATATCTCACTTTGTGTGGACAAATCTCTAAGTACCGCATACAACAGTAATATGTCTGTTTCCATCAAAGCAAATGATGTTATCGTCTCATCTGAGGAAGGCAAATACTTAAATTTTACTTTAGACACCATTTCACGCCGAAACTTGACATAAAAATAACAATCAAAAACTTAAAACCCAGTAAATGTACGTTTCACTTCTTAATTGTTGGAAATAACGTTTTAAACGCTGACCTTAAACTATTTATTTGCAGAACCATGTTGCGTTCTCCCCTTCATGTATAACATATGTTTGTTAATGCACATATAAAGTATTGCAAAAATGCACAATGCCCTAATCTGATATTTAACCTTAGAACAGTCACGTGCTTTGGAACTTCAGAATCGAAACTATTCATAAGGAGATTCAACAATTCGTAAATTCAATAACTGGCCTATTGTATGGCGAAAGTGTCCAAAACGTTTATAGAAATATAAGTTTCAATAATCCTGGATTATAAATTTATTAATTCAAGAAACAAAAAAATATCTAAGGTGATCCTGAATTAACCTCAGGCGTTTATCAGATAAGCAAATCTCGGCTAGAGATGAAACTACAGTTTTTTTTTTTTTTTTTTTTTTTTTTTGTGCTCTCTTACTCTCATCTAACCAATACTCGCATGTAACAGATTTCTGCGTTTGTGTTATCGTTATAAATTATTCTAAAAGATTATCATGATATGTTAAGGTCTTATTTGCCTACATCAAATTTGCATTCACTTGAACTTTTAATATGTTCGCGGAAGACATTCGCTCGAAATTCATCATACGCTGAAATGGGAATTCTAGATGTGGCGCTGAGCCAAACATTTCTTCTCTGCGATATTCGTTTCCGTACAAAGATACGCTGAATTGCATGAAGAAGGCACTTTTTCATTTTCTCATGCACTTTTTCATTCGTTTTGTTTCATGCTTATTCTTATTTTAAATCTTTGTTTTATATTTTCTATGAATTTGTTTTCGTTTTCTTCCTTCACCATGTATTTTGGAGGGCGAAAAATACGCTTTTTTAAAAAACTAACTTAAAAACTGGAATCAGAATTTCGATGGAATTACATTGCGATTGCTGCTTGCCGTCTTATAAGGGCTGAAGCGAAAAATAGGCAGACGATTCTGAAGCTGGCAAATAATTACCTGGATAACGAACTTGAAAGGGAAATGTCGGCATAGTGAATGTGGGCTCTGAGTAGCAGTCTGAGAAAAAGTAGGTAGAGGGAAGGTGGTTCGGGTAGAGAAGGAGGGGGTCTGAATCAGCAGTGCAGTCACAACTTCAGCCAAAGGGTCGTTCGGCGAAAAAGAGTAAAGTGGGAAGGCAGAAGGAATTAACTTCAGTAAATTCAGTTAGGCACGGGAAAGGTTTCCAGGCCACGTATGGTTTCTGTAAGTGGATTGGGCAGTTAGTGCGGTGTCGTGTGTTCTCCCATTCAGCACCCTGAATTATTTTTGCTTTCTGCAGATGTATAGTAAATGCCTGTACAACATATACATCTGAGATGGCGGGAATTTGATGACGACCTCTTTCGGCGGATATCCGCGTTACGTATTCATAGGTTGCTAAATTCACTAAAAGAAGAACTTCTTCCAAACTTTCCGAATGTATTCTCTCTTCTTATTTGCTCTTTCTCTGTCTCTTTTTTAGGCCAACAGGGATGTTAGTTCCGAATGGGATGTTAGTCTCGAAACGGCATTTTACGTTGAATCACTATAAACGGCATATCTCTTTTCAGTTTGTTGCCACTAAATATGATCCCTCTGTATTATATTTAAAGAAATCAAATAATGAAGAATCTGCATGTATGCTTCTCGCATTGTGAAAAAAACAACGGTACCTAGAGACATCAAATTTTGAATAACATAGTTCTGCACCCGAATATGGGCATCTAGAAACCCGAATTTGAAATTTGTTTTATTATCTATTTGATATTTTGTAAAACTTTAACGAATTTTTGATTAACAAACTCAATGATTCCAAGGTGAGCAGTGGCAACACTGTAGGGAATAAAAGGTTTTCATACCCAGAGCGCGAGACTCTGTGGGAAATTTTAAAGATGTGTTGTTTTAAAATATTTTATTACTTTGCTGTTGAATCGAATTTTATGTGAGGTAAGCGGCATGAACGTGATATTTAATAAAGTAAAAATACAAAACGGTAATAATAAAAAGTCGAAAGAAGGGGCAGAACCTTTGTGAAACTGTCTTAGCTAGAAAACTCAAATTGATATGATGAGCTGAGGAAACACTGAAAATTTATCCCAACACTTAAATGGCATTCACACTGGGGTTTATCGGAGCCAGTTATATGTGTCGACTAACTCCGCTGTACGTGCAGTTCAGAATATAACATAAGATAATATGCCAAAATCTCATCATGATTTTGAGTGTCAACAAAGTGATTTAACAGCAAATAAAAAAAAGGGGGCGTAAATAATAACTTTTGTGCGATGGAGTGGATTTTGAATGCTAGCAGGTCGAGTTTTATTGTTGGCGAAACATCTTACTGCCGGATATTTTCGTGGCTTTTCTCGCTCTACAACCTGAATGCAGGCCAGTTTCCCTTGTAAATTACTGCATGAATGATGACATCTCTCCTTTTAACTGATAGATCTTGGACCTTTGTTTTAATTAAAATCACTCGACTAGCCAGAAGAAGGGGGGGAAACACTGACTGCATTTGCATATTTTTCATATTTCTAATTCTGAATTTTCTTGTGAAACTCCTGAGCAGTTTTCGGAAATGCATTTTCTGACGCTTTTGATTATACATTTATGAATTTCTACTGTATTTTCTCGCATATTTTACTTGCGTGATTCGTCTGTTCTCGTATTAGATTGGCATTAAGTACAGTCATTAGAAGGGAAAGGTTTGGCATTACGTTCGCAAGTAGTTTTGAGAATTTGTTATTAAAACGAAAACGATCACTTCTATGAGAATCCATTTTAAAATTTAGGGGAGCTCGTTCTCTGAACGGTTTGAAGAAAAGGTAAATTACGCGAATACTTTTGAAATTATCAGGCAGTAAAGGGGGATGTGCGAGGAAATATTGTAATTTATTAGAAACCAAGAAAACTGTATTTCTAAGGAAAACTTTACTTTGTAAAATTAACAGTTTATGAAGATTTGTTTTTATTGAACGCTCCCATAAGAGAAAGCGTACAGAAATAATAAGAAAATCATTTTTTTAATTATTGTAATATCAATTTATTGTAAAGAAAAAATTGCTGCTTGTTTCGCAAGAAGCGTTGTAGAGACATTAGGATTTTTTGGAAGCAGGAACGATGAAAAATATGCATCGCCTTCGCCGGGAATCAAACCACGGACCTCTGAAATACCGGCTCAGTGTGCTGACCATTACACCACGAAGGCACGCTATGAATGTGGGAGATATACCTTATAGCGTTAACTTATAGAAACAGCGCTTTTATTATTTTTCAATTGTCTGATGAAATCAAAATTTTCTTGGTTTTCGAACTTGGCAGCAACATCCCCACTATTTTTTTTTTTTTTAAATTGGATAACACTTACATCTAATATTACATTAAAATGTGTGCTATGTATTCACCGATGCCTAAAAAAGGATTTGTGATATAAAATTCAGTTTATAGAGTCTCACTCTTTTAGATAGAATACACTAAGTCTAATAGACTTTAACGACATATCGCTATGTCTAGATAAACAGCAGAACGTAAGAAGGATGTAAAAGACACTTTTATTCAGAACTCAAATAACTGAACAGAATACACTTCTTGTGCTTACAAAACCCGCCAGCATTTATGTCGTAACTCAAAAGATAGAGTCTTAAATTAGCCAAAGGCTACTGAGAAATAATTAACGCGTAAATTGGCTTAAACGTACACCAACGTGACAAGGACTATAGGCAAGAATAAAGCAACGCCGAAAAAACAATGCTTTCGTAGAAATTCGACTAGTAACTGTCCTTCAACAGGCGGGAACACGCTCTGTTTAAGCAAACTGAAACCTGCATTTAAACAGTGTCTATTTCAACCTCATTTAAATTCCGCGCGAACTAAAATTAGCATTCTGGCAAAAAAACGGAAAGGGAGAAATGACAGTATAGATACTGAACATAAATAAATGGCTAATTAAAATAAATAATTACTTCACACGTTATTGGTGGAATTTAAAATAGACTTAAAAAAAAATTATTGCAAAACTTGGTACAAAAGCAATTAAAAAAAACGCTAATAATAGTAACAAATTGAGGATTATGTAAAGAAATCGGCTAAGATCTTTAGCAAAGTATGTAACTTTCAGATTATTACTCTTTGTTTGTATCTTAAGCTTCTGTCCGATAAAATTGAACGTCACTGTAGTTAAAACATTTTAAGCTGCAAACACTTTTTTTATGATTTTTAATAAAAGGTATTTTTAATTTTGAAATTTTTTACATCTTTCTAAATGTAAATAAAAATTTGCTTTGTTTTATTTTTCTCCAAAAGCTTTTATCGCAGATTTTGTCCGTAATTTCTCTTACCTTATTTGCTCATTTTTCTTTTGCTTCGTTCTGTTTAATAGGCACACAAATACTGAACTTCCACATGGGTTTTTTTAATAAAAATATTCGTGTAGAAAGCCTTCGTGATTGCTTGGCGACACGTAGATGTTACTTGGAGGTGCACTTAATTCAGCTGAAAGCACAGTAGAGCGGAAACGAATTATTATTTTTTTATTGCACTAGTACTTTTAACTGTTCCTTTTTGCAATTTAAAGATCTGTATTAATTTCTTTGCCAACCTCAAGAAAAAATAAATGAAGCATAGTGAGGATAAAATGATTCACAATGTATTTGTGTGTTTTTTTTAGCTAAGCAAAATAAGCAGGCTTTATTCTACCGAGAAATATTTGCTTCGATTCTAGAGTGTATTTTTTAAAAATACGTTATCCTCATATGCATATCTAACAACAGGTTTAAAACAAAGAAATATTTAAAACATTTTGACACAAAGGGGGGGGGG
>KK118999.1:204526-218541 GCA_000611955.2 Stegodyphus mimosarum
GTTTCAGATTTTAAATTACGTCCAAAGGGACGTTTATTTAACATTTTGTGTGTTACCTTTATTTGTTAAATACCATGTTCTTCGCACTTAAACCATAAAATTCAGTTCAACAGCAATATCGCAAAATAATTTTAAATTGAGCATATCTTTAGAAATTTCGGTACACGCTCTCACGCGCTGGAGATAAAAATGTTTTTCTGTGTAACGTTGGTATTGCTGGCTTTGAAATCTTTGAACTTGTTAATGAAAAATTCGTTAAAGTTTTAGAGAATATTGTTACGAATTTCACATTTATTTGGCTATTTATTTAGAACTGTAATTAAAATTCCTTTTTATTTTCCCGTGCAACGCACGCAGACGATTTTTAAAGAGAAAGCTACGTCAAAAAAATAATAATAATAACATGCATACATTTATGCAGATTTTTCATTTTTTAAACTTTAATGCAGAGCGATAACATTTAGTGGCAATAATTTGAAAAGTGAGTCGGGCATTCAGAGTGAATCAACGCAAAATCGCAAAACGAAAGTAATAGTCCTTCGGGACTAAATCCCTTTGGACTAAAAAAAAAAACTGTAGTTTTTCTAAAATAATTTTCATTAATTCGGCTTTCATTTCGGTGATTTTGTGAAATAGAAATGGGAAATTTTTCATTGGGTTAGGAAATTCCCGAATTGGTACGCTTAGTTCATATGAATTGAAAAATGAGATTCTACAGTTTTGTAATTATCATCATTTTAAAAATGTGGAAGTTTTAAAACTATCTAAGCGAGGCTTTTCGTGAACATGACATTTTTTGAAATTTGATAGCAGGTATTTTTGCATTGTGGAAAATTTGCATCCTGACAGAAAAGGGTGTTTTTTTTCGCCCCCTCCTGTTTCCTAAGATTTGTGCCTTTCATAGTATAATAGATTGGCCTTCGCGGTATATTTGTGATTACTATAATTAACTGTTTAAGTTTTTCAATCTGTCATGAAATTTCCATCTGGGAAGCATACTAGAAGCTTTGTTTCTAGGCGACTGAATGCGCGCAAGCATCTGCTAAAAAATTCGCGGTATTTTTCTTACTGTTTGATACGTCTATGCCAGATGTTTCATTTAAATTTCAAATTGTGTGATGGCTTCCTGAGCTGTGAAAACTTACGTTGTTAGTGATATTATGACATATTTCCCCGATGGAACCTATTCTACTTCTTTACTTCCCCCTCCTTCTTTTCCGTTTTTACAAGATCATAACTTTTAATATGCTGATTTATATTCTTTCGACGCCGAAAAATTATATATTATGTTGTGCTTTGTTTTTGTAAGTGTTTAATCACTCATTGTGAACTAATCTTCTTTGAGTAAAATGTTCTGGGACAGGTGTTAAACTGATTTCGAACTGAATATGAAGAGCAGAATTAAAGTTCTTTTGTATCTGTTTTACTCTCATTATTCAAGCTTTTTACTATCGATCCTTTATTAACAGATGCTTTATTTCAGCGGACACTTTTCGTCAACAGACAGTTTTTGAGTCCTCGGATCCTTACGATAAAAATTTACTTCAATTTAGAACGAAAAGCTCGTAATAACACACAAAATCATATACCGTTAGGCCCATATAATACATACATTTGTTTCATACGAACACCTGTTTCGGATAATTTTTCTGCCTGTTTTACTATTGAAAGAAAAGCGCACGTTTTTTTTCTTCCTTTCAAAAAAAGAAAAATTGCAGGTTGTTCATTTTCAACCAATCAGGTATCAACTTGTTTGTGATGGAGAACCGGTTTCCCCTTTACATATCAACAACAAAGTGATTTGTGGTGATTGGCTGTTGTGACAAAGCGGACAAATTGTTCCAAACAGAGTTTCTTCTGAAGCAAACGCAGCCTTAATGTTCTGTTACAGAAGATTTGACTTACTTAAACATTTGAACGAATTTCAGAGATACGTAATTTTCATATTTACGAAACAGATGCGAACAAATTTGAAATTTTCCGGTATTAACGGTTACGAAAATTTTGGAAAGGAAGTACTTGGAAGATAATTCTTGTAATTCGCAAGATGCTGGCTGCTCAGTGATTTGTCGCGTATTCTTCTAAGTTCACACGTACTACGTCGCCACGTGGTACATATGTACACGTCAAAGTCTATACAAGACTTACACGTGCTTGGCGACTAACTTCCTCCTGTAGAGTTCTACTGTCTATCTTTTGTGTGGAATCTGGAGAATAGTGACTGCATAGAAGAAGGGTTAAAACTACCCTTTATTGCACTCTTTAAAATTATTTACATTGCATCAACGGGACGCTAACATACTACGCCTCTGTTTAAACTACATTGCTCAGACAATCCTGTATCCTACAGCGCGTAGATGAGTTTAGTGGTAGCAAGATAATAGCTGTAAGCCACGTCTAACCACCCATAAATGCTAAGTCGAAGCTTGCGTTACCAATACGCACAGAGTTTTCCCAAACTCTCTCTAACTTTCCATACTAGAACATAGATATTTAAACTTTTTCTCCCACTGGTAGAATTTGCATTCCTTACGCGCGCTACCAAATTTAAATATTCTGGCACCGACACTTATGGGAATGAAGGCGATGAGCGAAAGTCTTTGAAATTGGATATGAAAATAAAAATAGCGTAATTTCCGAAAAGAAAAACATCTTGGATTAGAAATAGCATAGCCAGTTGATTTGGAGTAGAGAGTTAACATAAATCTCAGAACAGAACGATAAAGAAGAAATCAGTATTTTAGGATGTCTTAAAATAAATATGATAAAATGAACGCTTAGTTCATATGAGTTGAAAAATGTTAACTGGTTATTTAATATAAATATAAGTCCCTACAACGTACATACTTATTTGCTCCATACCAGTCATGTATTTCTGCCAGTTGATGCATGGAATTGGTTCAGTCGTGTCGTAAACTATTGAATAGCACGTGTTTGTTTTGCTTTGTTTTCTAAATGCATATATGAATATAGCGATCGTAAATTTGATCAATATGGATCGCCGTAAAAAAGAAATAATTCACAGAATAAAGAAGTTTAATTAAGAAAAAACCCATAAGAGATTCCGCGCAAACTGCGAATGTCAGTAATTTTCGAGTGCATAAACGTGCCAAAATAGAAAAAGAAAAATTTGTTGATGATGGGGACGAAAATTATTTTATAAAAACTAATATTCTGCTGCATAATTTAGAACATTCAATTGTGTGTAATTATTCAATAAAAAATGTGCTTGATTCAGGTTATCTTCTGACTGGAGATACTTTAATTATATACCACTTTCAGCATGTTACCTTACTGATGGGTCCGGGCTTGAATCCCAGAGTACGCATAAATGCTTCTATGCGGCATGGGTACACTCAAATTCCTAGCGAGCCGAAAATACTTCGAATGGTTTTTGGAACGGGAATAATGAGGGGAGACTCGAACCATCACCCGAGGTGTTGTTTTCCTTCAAAATTGGGATGGAGAGTTAGTGTGGTGAAAGTGTGCATATATATAAATATACTTGCGCAGCCAATAGGGAAATTTTCGTGTCCTACTTACCGGTTACTTGTACCTGTGTCTGTCCTTTGTTCTGTTTTATTAGGATTATAATTACAAATCTCGCATTTTACTATTATGATTTACTAGTTTTGACTAAGTATAGTCATGCATGTTCTTATCCGCGTTCTCATATTTATATATCTACAAATTTGTGTCGGATTTAATTAGTATAATTATTTTATCTTGTTTTATGCATTGTAATGAAAATTTTGATATAAGTAATATTTTCTTTAAATAAATATCATTAATAATTTTTTAAAGAAGCATACTGATAGTATAAAATAAATAGATAACATCTAAAATAATTAGCTGGATTACAGTTTGTAAGATTAAGCTTTAATCAGGAATGCAGAAAATTCATAAAAATAATATAGTATATATATATATATATATATATATTATAAGGTATTTCTACCGCTTTCTTAGCATGCCCTCGTGTTGTAGTGTTCAACACGCTTGACGCGTAATCGAGGAGTCTGTGGTTCGAGTCCAGGCGAGGGCATTGCTCACTTTTCATTTCTCCTGTTTCCAAAAAATCCTAATGTCTGTGCAATATACATAATTTGTTTTATGAATCTCTGTTAATTAATCCCTTTCAATAATTTAAAGCAATGATGAATGACTGTGGTAACACTAAATAATATCAAAAACAATAATACGAAATTTTATTTAAAATCTCTTATTTTTGAGATATAATTTTATGTAACGAATTAAGTGTTACATATTAAAGTGTCAAACTAGAATAAAATGCTCAAAGTAAGCTTCGTTAAGTGTATTGTACCTTCTGCAACTTTTTACCTTGACTGTGAGAAATTGAAGACTGCTCAACTCGAATAAATATATGTTCCAAGAAACTTCTCTTACACACTTCTGTAGGCGGTGAAGGAATTTCTTACCTCCAACAAATCATCCATCAAATTGGGGAAAGCACGTGGACGCGCTTACCAACAAGCTCTTCGCCATCAAATTTCCAGACAATCTCGGCCACCACCCCTTTAACTGTAACTGCTTGTGTAATCCGATCGTTGCGCCCGTCGTGGTGGAGAGCCCCCGCCCACCGTAGTCACATGGTGCCCTTTTGGCAGTTTTCCAAAAAGCTTAACGGACGAGAGTTGAGTGATTGGTCGGAAGCACGTCATTTTGGAATGGCGGCCGGGCCACATCAATTTCTTTTCCTCTTTTTCTCTCTTTCCCCGTTTTATTTATTTATTTTTCTCCAGCTCGTTCATTCTGGCCGACCCCCTCCACTTCTTTTTGCTCCCAACCCCGCGCTTGTCAAAATTGCGCGATTTTCCCCCCCTACCCGGGCCGTCTTTTATTCGCTTTTATTTTTATGTATTGGGTGACTGAAGTGAGATTTCTGCATTATTGATTGGGGGGGGGGGTCGCCTGTGGTGGTTGTTGAGCTTTTCTGGAATTTCGGCCGTATTTCGCAGTGTGTGCTGTGATTTGGCGGGTCCTTGTCATTGCGGCTAAGTTCTATTAATATTTTAATACGCGTTCGGGTCGTAGGAGACGGTGGTTGCGTGGAGTCGGAGTGGCATGGTTTAGATGGGAAAGGAAGGCGTAAGATGGGGGTGGGTCTATTGGAAATGGTGGTTATGCGCTTGGCTACGGGAATTAAACGTGCTGTGGTTTTTTTGCACATCACACGTACATCGCGCTTTTTTGATGATCTAAAAATAAAGTATTGAATACATTACGAGGAATTTTTTTTAATGCAAATGTGTTTTTTCCCCTTTTCGTAAGTTAATATCGTAAGAATATCGTAAGTTAGCCCAAAAGGGCTATTAATTTCGTTTTGGCGTTTTGCGTTGAAAACTTTAAATGTCGGTTCACTTTTAATGTCTTGCCACCAAATATTATCGCCCTGTGTTATATTTAAAGAAATTAAATATTGAAGAATCTGCATAAATGTATATTAGTTTCTCGCATTGTGATAAAACAACGGTACGTAGAGCCATCAAATTTTGAATAACGTAATCTTCCATCGAATATCGGCATCTTGGAGCCCTAATTTGGAATTTGAAATTTGCTTTATTATCGATTTTATATTTTGTAAAACTTTAGGGAATTTTTTTATTAACAAACTCGACGATTTCAAAGCGAGCAATGGCGAAACTGTGTATCGGAAATTCTGAAGATATGGTCATTTTAAAATTAGTTTGCAATATTGCTGTTGTTGAATTGAATTTTATCGTTTAAGTGCAAAGAACATTTAATACATAAATGTAACACACAAAAGGTTAAAAAAAGTCCTTTTGGGCGTAATGTAAAATCTGAAAGCTTCTAGGTTTTATTTATTTATTTTTATTATATGTTACTGAGAAATTCCTGTCAAATAATGATGATGTTCGTGGCATAATATGCTGAATTTAGCAGTTTGTACTTCTTCCCCCCTCATTTTTTAAAAAAAAATAATTGTAGCCTAGATTACCGCAACTGAAAAGAAGCGAGATTTCTTCTAGGTTTTCATATTTTAATAGTTACTGTCTACATAAAGCGTTTATTCTGAAATTTTGTGTTATTTTAACTAAACGGAAAATAATTTAAGGTTTCGAGTACTGATAGTAGAGCAATAGGAGGATTTCCAAGAATTTTTTTCTAACATTACAAGTGTCTTTTTTTCTGAGTATTTTGGCCGACGTCTGAGCAAACGAATTTCAGCAAGTCGAGCAATTCTGAAGTTGTGTAGTTCCAAAATAAAAATTATTATTTTAGATTATCAAATCCTTGACATTCTTCATGAATCCCTTCATGAAATGCAATTTATATAAGTTGAAATCAAGGAACCTTATTATGTTCATAATATATGTGTAATTTAAGATAAGATAAAAAAGATAAATTAATACTTTTTCAATATTCCGTTTTTTTTCGGGGGGGGGGAATTTATATATTTGTTGTGTGGGGTTTTACTTATTTAATCCTAAAGTTCTAACTTAGAAATCCACGAACACTAACAAGCGAATAATCGCTTAAGTGTGTGAACAAAACACGTAAGACTTACGGAGGGTTCAGAACCCTTTATTTTTTAGAATATTTACAATCAGTTACTACTTGGAACTTTACGCAGAGCCTCCACTCGGGTTCAAACTTAAATAGTAATGAATTTAAATTAGACTAAACTAAACTAGCTTGACTAAGCTATCTGAAAGGTATAGCCGAAGCTGTCAAGAATCTTAACTAGTTGGCTCCTAAGTATTAATTAAATCGGCGAAGCCAAGCAAGGGCCTAAGGTATGACCGGGCGTAGTAACTGAGAGAGAAATTAGTCAAAGGCAAACACGCGCTAGTCAGGGAATGAGACTTTCTCTCTAGAAGTCGGTGAAGTACCGACTTAAATAGTACTCTTTCTCATTTGCATTTACTGCATTTCTGAAATTACATTTTGGCAGCAAATTGTAAGCTGAAATTAGAATAATAAAAGAAAGATACAAAACTTAAAATAACTGTTTATAAACTTAGGATAAACCTTACAGTTGTTTTCAGAGAATACTTTTTCATTCCGAACATTTTTCTCCAACGTGCTTTTTTATTAAAATTTTCTCTATTTTTTAGAAACTCTATTTTATTAAAATATCTAATTTGTATAATATTATTATTAGTGTGCCTAATGTCTAATTTATTATTTTCTCTATTTATATTAATGTATTTTTAGAGAAATATTAGACAAAATATTACTTAAACGTCATGTTCTCCTTTCTTTAGATAACTGAAAATTGCTTGCAGTCATATAAATTGGAGGTAGTAACGTGTGGGTGTAGTTTTCCAGTTTTTCTCATGGCGTTCTGTAATTTCCTTTTATCTTACATGATATGCTTATTTATGAAATGCGTATCGTTGCTTCTCAAGGTGGCATATTTGCTGTATGTTGCTATTCTGTGCGGCAGCAGATTTGAATTTATTTTTAAGGTTTTTTTAACATTAGCCCAGAAGTGCTATTAGTCTCGAAACAGCATTTTGCCTCCAGTCACTGAAAGCGTTGAATCACTTTTCATATTGTTGCCACCAAATATTTTCGCCCTGTATTATATTTAAAGAAATAAATTAATGAAGAATCTGCATAAATTTATCTATGTTTCTAGCATTGTGAAAAAACGGCAGGTACCTAACAGCCATCAAATTTTGAATAATAGTCCTTCATCCGAATATGGGCACCTGGAAGTCCGAATTTTGAAATTCCAAATTGTTTTATTATTTATTTCATATTTTGTAAAACTTTAACGAATTTTTTATTTAAATACTCAACTATTTCAGAGCGGCAACTCTGTACGGAATAAAACATTTTTATCTCCAGCGCGCGAGACTGTCTATAGGAAATTTTAACGATATTGTGCTGTTTTGAAATATTTTTACCCCAAATACTCTCGAAAGCGTATGATCGTTTAAGTAAAAAAATGCCTCTTTGGGCGTAATATAAAATCTGAAAGCATTCTAATTTTTAAAAAAAATTTTCTTACATTAAAAATATCTCCTTTACTTCTGTTGTTTCGTACATTCCATCAGAATACTAAATGTACTCTGATGGAACAGCCGAAAATAAGAGTAAGATATCTAATGCAGATGCTTAGCAGCTTCAGCTGGTTGTAGATTATTATTTCTTTATAATATGATTAGCGTTAATGCAGAATATAATTAACGAAAAATGTTTCTAACGCCGAGTTAAATATACCTTCATATTATTATGATTTTGAATGGAAAGATTACTTTTTATAAACATATATCTTTTACGAAAATGTTAATCTGTTCAAAAACTAGTAGTTTTCTTAGAGCTCAATATTTTTCATTTGAAGGAAAAGAAAGGGTGTTTTTTCTTAAAAATTATTTTGAAATTACATTAAAATACCATTTATGCTGAAAATTCGTCACATAAAGTAATTTTTCTCTACCATTTATAATTTCTTCAACATTATTTAAATGGACTACTAACTGGAAATCTTATGTATTTTTATCTTTTTATTTATTATTTTATATTTAAAATTTTTTAGATGTTTTGTTTTTTTTCTTTAAAATTTCCCTGCGTTGAATTAATAACATACTGAATTTAAAATTAAAAATTATAGATTGACTGCTGATTTGTCATAGCAAAAATTTTAAACCCTTTCTTTCTACCTCTAAGAATCTAAGGTTTAAGAATATTTCAGTTCTTTAGTAATGGAAAATTGTTAAATCTAAAACTATCTTTTAATGTTATTAATAATTTTGACTTATTAACAACTAAGTTTGCCTATAAGAATTCAAAGCACTGTTCTAAATATCGAATTGTCGTGAAAAAGTTCCACTAAAGAAAAGAAAGCAAATTTGTTCGCTCTTAAAATAAGTATAGAGATATTTTTACTTTAAAACTTACTTTTTCTTATGATTTTGCGGATGGCATGCTGTTTGCATCATGGATGTTATTAAATCATTTTGAAAATTAAATCATCTTCGGCTAAGTGGATGGCATACTCTTTGCATCATGGATGTCATTTTGAAAGTTAAATCATCTGCGTCTAAGTGGATGGCATACTCTTTGCATCATGGATGTCATTTTGAAAGTTAAATCATCTGCGTCTAAGTGGATGGCATACTCTTTGCATCATCGCTGTTATTAAATCATTTTGAAAGTTAAATATTCTGCGTCTAAGTGGATGGCATGCTCTTTACATCATTTTAATCCAGCTTGCCATCCGGCACTAAAACACGTATATCTCAAGGAATTCTGTATTTTTATATCAGTCTCGTACCACAATGTAGTTTTAGACTTCTGTATTTTTTTTTTTTTTTAATTTGTTAAATGCAGGTACTGCGTTTTCATGTTGCCTTTTTGTTTAACCCAGAGAAATTATTTCGTGTTTCGCAATAGGTTGCATTTTGTTAGTTTAAACAAAACCACAGTTAAAAATTATACATTTGGTTCCTGGCGCTTAAATCCACCTGTGTGAAACTAGCTCTTTCGAACAGAGGGACAGGGAGGGGAGACTGAAATATTTTCTATAGCAGGTATGGTTTCATTGTTGGTGAATATTCCCACATGCATGTTCCTATCATACCCTTCTCTGCAGCTGTCTGCGTTCAATATCCCCCACCTCAATTCTCTGTTCCCATTTGTCATTTTTTTTTTTAAACTTCCCCCTTCTATCTGGATCTATGTCAAACTCGTGAGAACAATTCTGAAGTGCAATTTTTCCGCTTTTGTTGATTTTAAAAATGATATTATGGTGATTTTCTGTTCCGCCAAGTTGCACTGAACAGCTGTCATTCTACATCAATCACTACCGCTGTCTGTACGAGAAAGGGAATTGCTTTTTTATTTATCTGATTTTGTTCGTAATGTCTGAGACTGTTGTAATATTTTAAGAATTCTAATCTTTTTAGTCGATGTTGCGGAAGATGTAGAAATTCAAGAATCGGAATTGAGCTTTTTGATCTCTCAGAATTTTTATGTGAATTTGTTCACTAATTAATTAATAAACAAAGCAAAAAAAGTTCTGAAAAGGTTTCAGATAGGTCACACAGAAGGGTTAGTGAGGATTTTTAACGCTCTTGCTGAGCTCCTCAGTCTGCCAGTTTGCTGTTGCAGTTACTAATGCTATCAGGATTCGTACTTCTTTTTATTTGTTTGGCGAACATGACGTGTCCTGACTGGACAGTGAGTTGTCTGCAAACTATGTCCTATGGAGTGTAGCAAAGACAACAAGATGAAGGGTTAAAATTACCCTTTATTTTTCCACGTTTTTACACTCGCTCCCGCACTTCTGGATACAAAGACCAACAACTTGTGGTCTGAACGTAAAAAAATAAGTTTACTAACTAACTAAAATTTAAATAAGAGCTAACTTTTAATATTTTACACAGATGACTAACCTGAGACTGGCCTTTTAAATTACTACGTCTGTAGTACGCAACCTGCGGAAAACTACAATACGTCTTTAGCTTTCAAGAGGACTAAAACCTCTGGCAGACAATAACTGATGGCAAGCTCGCGTGAAGACTCGTGGCAAGACGGCTCACTCTGTCTCCTTCTACTCCGCTCTTGGCAAAAAGCCACAGCTTAAATACACTTACAACTTAATGCCACAGCTTAAATTGTTAACTTAAATTACAATTTGCATAAACATATTCAAGCGTTAATTCTGGCCGGAAGTGGAAAATAAGAGATGTTAGTCAAGTTTTAAAATAAAATAAACGTTAGTCAAACTTAAGATCCTTACAATGCTAAACCCCCTTTTTAAGGGTGGGGGTTAGCTTTTATTATAAAGCACCTTTTTTTTGCAGTTATGCCACATACATTTTACAAAACAAATCCCAAAATTTTTTAAACCTGCATAGTGGCATACGTTTAGAATTCCGGATGTAGTCTTGAGTGTTGGCAAACATTACATTATATATATATATATATATATATATATATATTGAGACTTCTTTCAGTTTATCATAAAAATATTTAGTTTTCTTAGTACAAAGGTTGGCATTTTTTTTTTAAACCCCAAAGGGGCGTTATAAGAAGATTGCGTTATAAGAAGTTTGCGTTATAAAGAGCTATTAGTTTCAAAACGGCATTTTGCGTCGTTTCACTTTCTGCGTAGATTCACTTTTCAAACTGTTGCCACCAAATATTATCGCCATGTTTTATATTTAAAGAAACTAAATAATGAAAAATCTCCATAAATGCATGAATGTTTCTCGCATCGTGAAGAAAAATCACGGTACTTAAAATAATCAAATTTTGAATGCCATAGTCTTACACTCGAACATGGGTACTGTGGAATTTACTTCATTATCTATTTCAAATTTTGAACAAATTTTTGATTAACAAACTCAACGATTTTAAAATGAACAATGGAGTCACTGAACGGGATGGTGGTGGAATTATCTCCATCGCGAGAGACTGTGTATCGGAAATTCTAAAGGTATGCTGTTTTTAAATATTTTGTGATATTGCTGTTCAATTGAATTTTATGTAGTTTAAGTGCGAAGAACATGATATTTAATGAATTTGAAATCTGAAAGCCTTCAGATTTTCTTTTTTTTTTAACTGTTAATATCTTATGGGTTTGCGTTATTTATTAATTACCGTGTTTCGTATTAATTCCATGTGTGTTAATTTGCGCGACATAAAATTCAGTTCAAGGGCAAATTCACAAAATGTTGAAGAACAATGTATATTTAGACTTCTCGACAGATTGTTAAAGGTTGCCATACATTACGTATATTGTTTTTTTAAAAACACTATACATTCGCTATATTGTTTTTTTAAAAACTAGCTTCTAACGCCGCCAGCCTCCTTAAATTAGTTATGAAAAAGATAAAACTATATTTTTTTAATGAGTTCAGCATATCACGTCATTTCATAAAAATATTGAATATTCTATTTGGACATCTCATGATTGTCTTTTTAAAGTCAGTCGTATTAAAAAGTAGAAAGAAATATTCCTAAGGACTGTGTTTGTTGCTTTTAAATCGCTTTTCATTACTCATTAACCTTCCCGATTAAATCTGAAAGTATCTTTGGCATTATTGAAGATCAACACGGTGGTGCTTCGAAGATAAAAGACTTTTATCTCCGGTCGTGGGGACACATTGGTTGCTTAGGGCCAAATTTATTATCTTACACATCTCGCGAGTTTGTTATCTTATGAATATCGTACATTTTTCTGAATAGCATCTGAAAGCTTTCAGATTTTATATTACGCCCAAAGAGGTGTTTTTTAAACTTTTTGTGTGCTACCTTTATTTATTAAATATTATGTTCATCACTCTTAAACCACATAACGTTTAATTCAACAGCAATATCACAGAAAAATTTAGCATAAATTTAGAATTTCCGGTCCTTTTTTTCTTTCCCGTTCAGTGTTGCCATTGCTCGCTTTGAAATTGTTGAGTTTGTTAATCAAAAATTCGTTAAGGTTTACAAAATATGAAATAGATAATAAAACAAATTTCGAACTCCAAATTTTGGCTTTCAGATACCCATATTCAAGTAGAGGACTAGGCTATTCAAAATTTGATGTCTTCAGGTACCGTTGTTTTTTCACAGTGTGAGAAACGTACATACAGTATTTGGTGGCAACAAATTTGAAAAGTGAAACGCCGTTAATAGTGAACCGACGCAAAATTCCAAAACGAAATTAATAGCCCTACTGGGCAAGGTGCCCTTTTGGCCTAAAAACGTTGTTAAGGTTTTTTCGCCTTTCGCCGTGTTAGATCTGGCCATGTAAAAAACCTTAAGTTATGTAGCAGTTTACCCAAATTTATTTACTAAAATTCAATAAAATACATAGTTTCATCTTGCACTTGAACAAGATTCAAAATAATTCAGAATCTGGTCACTTCTACTTCACGGACGAGATCGGTGTTCAAATTGTATAGGAAGTCTAGCTATTACCATTATTACTGCATTTACGATAAATCTTTGTTAAAAATTATAGACATAAATGATGGCATACAGAAATTTCTTTAATGAACGTTAATAGCTTCATGTAAAAGGAATACGAGATTTTTGTGTATGATCTGATACCAAGCGCTTAATTGCTTAGTTAATACAGCCCGAATACCATAAAATAGCTTTGTTATTCTATAAAGAGGAAATACATCCAAGTGAAGTTTTTTTTTTTCTTTATCACAGTATTTCTCAAATCTCAGTTTTCCGCTTCATGTAACTTACGGACAGAAAATATTCACGAATTCTTTGATGGGAATCCCTGAATTCAAGGCAAAGACGAAGAAGCGATGCTTTCGTGGGAAACTTCCTCAGGGAACTTGATTTCTCGGAAGTTAAAATAAGCATGCATAGTTAGGATTGAAAAGTATATTATTCATTAAATTCTGTTTTTAAATTGCTGAAGGGAGCTTAATTATCACATGATTTTTTTTTCTTTTAATGCTGTATTATGAAAACTAAATACTTATCTGTCGATTTCTCTCTTCCCATAGGAAATATAGGTAAGTTTGTAAGTTGTTACGATTTAATCAAAGTCGAAAAATCAGTTCGTAAATTCAGTGAATGAAAATTTAATTTTTTCATAGTGGTTGGTGACGCGTCACCGAATATTTGTAACTCGGCGAACAGAGTTATAAATAGTCGTCGACTGAACTCTTAATATGTTCTTGCTTGCTCGTATGCTAATAGATACAGGGTTTATTGCTTTGTTTTCTTAATAAGTTTACTCTTTGTTTGTCGTTTTATTAGTAACTTTTTTCTCCTTTAGCTACACCAGATGAAACATTTATGTTGCTGATACTGCCCGAATATTTTCTTCTTCTAACAACGCGTAAAAGGATGTATAAAAAGCATTTACTGTAGATAAATAGCGAAGACTACTTGTTTTGTTTGTGACTAATCTCGCCCATCTGATATCAGAGCATGCCCACCAAATTTATCGTGGCAAAGAGGCAAGATTGCGCTTGTCGTTGGCAAGAGCCTTAGTCACCATACATGTGACACTACGACTTTGCTAAGTTCTTCTCTTTTTTTTTAAGGAAACACCTCCA
>KK118999.1:231879-242060 GCA_000611955.2 Stegodyphus mimosarum
TCTGCTCTCTCGTTCCTAACTTTTTTTTTTAACCTAACTTCTTCTCCTAATTTTTTTTTCTGTGAGCTTGAGAATCTAATTTACTGAGTGTACCGATATGGAAAGTTTTCCTGCGTGATCTCAGTCTCATAGCCTAAGATACAAGCATACAGTGACAAAATTACGATTTATAAATTTTCTCTCTTGCTTCAGCAGCGGTCCATATACTTCAGTAAAGTCACATAAGTTCGAACCATGCTTCTAAGCTTCTAAATAAGGTCGTATTTTATAACAAATACAGAATGAAAAGCACTGGTGAGCTGTATAAAACTGCTTTGGGAACCACCAGTTTGAAATCATTGCTCTGCACCATACAGCGATGATTCTTTACAACTTGAATGATGCGTGTAAGAATACTTTATGATATCGCCCAAACTCGAAACTGCAAACTTTAAAGAGTTTCTTTCTGGCCACTGCTGAATGGACAACCGAAGTTACCACTCCTGGCGCTCTAATACCAAGTGGTGGAAGCATTGAAAACCTGGAAGTGTGAATTGTCGTTAAAAATGTTTCTACCAGTAGTACCCAAGCTAAGACCCGTCTTCTGTGGGCCAGCTGCATCAGAGAGTTCTTATCTCTCTCCTCACGGCTTCCGAGTCTTCGCCAGTCCCTCTTAGCTGAGTCGTATGATATGATCTTCCTTTGAATCTGGAATCGCAGGCTCATAATTGCCCTCCTCCTGTGCCCAAGGTACAGATCCGAGCCAATACAATAAACGACTGCGGGGGGAGGGTGATGTTATATCATTTTCCCATGCATTCAGTGAAGTTCTCTCTTATGCTTTTCAAGAACAAAAAGTAAAATCTTTGTTTAATTTTGATACTAAAAATGCGAAATAAATTAATAGAAAGCATAGTTTAATTTCAGGGGGTGGTGGGAAATCTGGAGTTTCGGATAATTGGAGATCTGATTTAGTACATTTTTACATTTAAAAAGAACTCCAAGACGAGATTTATTTTCTAAAGACTGGAGCTGATTTACTAAATGTCAGAATCTTCTCTTCAAAACTGCCTAAGCGTAAATTAATAAATGTGCGAATTGTATTTTTATTTTCACGATGCTTTTTCGATAAGTAGTACTTAATTCGGTATTATTGTACCCACCAGATTAATTTTTCTTAGTGATGCTTTTCTCATCTTATTTTTTAACGCACGAAAGATTTAGATGTCGATATTTTCTTGGAAATAGTACTTAACTATCTGAAGTTGTCTAAAGGGCAAGATCTATGTCTCCATTAGAGATGTCTGCAGAATGGCGGACTTGGACTACTAAAAATGAAAGAGAAACACGAATCGCATCTCTGAATTAAGGAGAATAAAAAACGAAAAGAAACGTCTGAAGGGAAATAAAATATAAACCAGGAGAAGAAATTGGAAATAGAGACAAATATCTTCTTTGATGGTACATGAAAATGCACTCAACATCGGAGAAGATACTCATTTCCATTGTGTTATGCTGTAAGGTACCGAACTGGTGACGGGTTTTAGAATTCGAGATTTCTTAATGGTAACCAAAGTTATCATATTTTTGTTTGCAAAGGTTATGGAAAGCATTGAAATGGTATTACTGTATGTAAACATTCTAGATTCCCATAGGCTTTGGCATTTATATGCAGTAATATGAAATCATTTTTTACTGTTATAAATAATAGTAAGGCGTAAATAAATACTTTGTGTGCATGAGCTTAGCTGTTGTAATTATGAAATTTATGTAGTACATTGCTACGAAACATAAAAAAAATTACTAATTAGCATTTGATATTTTTTTTATGCGAATGGCAAAAAGTTCAGAATTAAGGCAGTTATAGTCGCGTAAATGTTTAGCTAAGGTGTAAAATATTGAAAAAATGATTTGCTTAGAACTGAATCTAGAGCACTGTTACTTTCTTTGCCCCAAAAATTGTAAATGTGTCTGTAGTGGCGTCCGAATTTCACAAAGCATAATACTTTAATTTAGGGAAACTGTCCACTGCGGATTAGATTGCTGAGTCTTATATATCGTTTAATCTTTAGAGTATTTCTTATTTACATTTTTAAATTATCAGTATAATCATGTGTACTCTTGTAAACAAAATTTTTTTTCTTCCCCCCCCAATTGGCTCTGCGTAAACTGCGGTCTTGTAAGTATTATATATCTATTTCGATGAACCATTATTTTGATATTTCCTCATATTCTATAATTTCTAGAATAACTGGCACAATAAATGCTTTTATGAAGTTAATGTAAGTAAATATATAACTTACTCAGTGCATCTTTTAAATTTATGATATATGATACACTAGCAGGCCTTTTGTCCTTATGGGTTTCAAAAGTACAGAATTGGGGAGGAGGCATAAGAAATATTACATGCGTATTCCTATGGTGCAAGTGGTAACACTTTTTGCTAGCAACTGGCAGATCCATTGTTTGAATCCCGGAATTCTAATTTTTCCCGTTTCTTGCTCCGAAGAGACTTGATTCTATGCATACTGAGCTAACTATAAAAGCATTCTTCATTGATTCTGAAATTTAAATGACTTGGATTGTAAGTTTGGTAGTGAGACTAGTAAGAAAGACTGAAACTATATAAAGCGAAATTTGAAAGCAAACAAAAATTTGCTAATGGATAATCTTGTTTCCGTTTGAATACTATGTTACCTCGCTGTACGTCATTAATCGGTTCCAGATTCTTGGACTTAACCAAACTAAACTTTTTCAGGGCTTTGTAAATTAGGTTCTAAATTTCTTATTTTTTTTGTCTATTATTGATTAATTTTTCAGCAGCATATTGCGCGGAAATAATATTGGGATATTTTTGTGTTTTAAATTTTTTATGTGTGTGATACTGTAATCTATATATAAACTTAAAGCATATGAAGTTAAGTTAGAATCAAAGCAAAATAATTCGTCAACAATATTAATAATGCAACCGTGGAAAAGAGGTTATACTGGATCTAAACATCTCAAAATTAAAATAAGAATTCATCAGTAGAATAAACTCGAAAAATAAAAATGCGAAAAGAAAAAATATATAAAACTAGCGGAAGTACACGATGCCAGTTAAGTTAGATTGAGAGTAAAGTAGCTGAACATACCGCTGTAATCCTTCTCTAATAACGATGCAAAAATTACGATTCATATTCATACATTTTTCAGGATGATGCCACGTGGAACCAACATAAAAACTTTCGACAGAAAAATAAACTAATTCTCTTACTATGTTAGCAACATTGGCACGCAGTTTTTAATGATTTTCGTCTTTCTAATTAAAGTGGTGGTAAAAGCTCAAGTTCCATTATTCAGTTTCAGTAGATTAAATGGGGCAAAACATTTATCATAATTGATTAGAAATCAATAACGCGAACAAACAAGCAAACGTGCAAACAGACGTTCTTCTTAATATGTACAGATTTTGTAAAACATACAAATTTTTGATTAACAAACTCTACGATGTGAAAGCGAGTAGCAGCAACACTTTTCGAAATAAAGCATTTTTATCTCCAACGCGCGACAGTGTTGCCACTCGGAAAAATAAGTGCGAAAATGAACACTTTCAGAATTTTTAATTAATTTTTCGACTGATTGTCGTACGAAGATGGGAATAGTTGAAATGACTTCCCACAAACTTTTGGAATCGGCAATAATGTATTTAATGGTTGGCAATGCTATTTTTATTTCATCGTGAAACTTAGAAATTTTTTATTAACAAACTCTAGGATTTGAAAGCGAACAGTGGCAACAACTTTCGAAATAAAGCAGATTTTCATCTCCAGCTTGCGAGACTGTTGCCACTCGGAAAACTATCGCTTTTCCGAGTTTTTTTATTAATTAATTAATTAATTTATTTTTTTCCTTTAATAGTGGCCGTCTACCTTTTCCAAGACCCAGAAAGGAGTTCTAGAAAGTTTGGTGACGATAGCTACTGAGTTGTTAGCGAGCAAACAGACTTCTTTATATATATATATATGGATTATAAAAATATCAAAGTTAATCTCCGTTTACCTTGCTGGTTAAAAAAATTGTTTTTAATTTTTGGGCCTATTAAAAGCAATTTCCAACGTACTCTAATGTCTATCTTTGTTTGGTAGTCGATTTCAGCCGTTTTTGCAACGTTAACCGATTTAATTGCTTCCTTGTGTTTTTATAATCGTCGTTCTCGACATAGTAGCAAGTCTTTTATCCTGCTGCTGTGCTGAGATGCTATGCAGTTGCCAAGTCTCTGATATGCGTGTCATAGTCATATTTTTTCACCTTCATGGTGATGTGATCTTAATAATTTCTTTATTAATTGACTGTTCTTATCGACTTGTTTAAGATACATTGTTAATGAATTTACTACAAAAAAAAATTGGGCTGAAAATACACCAAAGTAATGTGAAATATTTTAGTTATAGCGCGAGTTGTGTACTGAATAGTAGCAAGAGGCTTAGTGGCGCTTCTGGGCAGCTGTAGCGATGTTCAAAGAGGTAAACAAGAGTAGTACGGCAGACGTGATTCATCGAACTTGATTTGTATTCCAAACAAAAATTTTCGCTCGCGACGATACCAAATTCGACGTATTTCAAAGCGAACGTATATCGAGGTACTACTGTAAAAGATAATTCTTTAATTTGCTCGTTAATAATAATCTAATTACCTTTAGGCTAGCCCAGTTTCACAGGGATGGCAAATAACAAACTGGATGCAACTAGCTCATAGTACGTGGGTAGGCCCGCCAGCTCTAAAATCGCTGAACACTGGTAGTCTCGACCTAGGGTAAGTTCCAGCCGAACGGCTGGCTTCACGGGCGTTTTCGTAGTTTTCCCCGTGTGTAATGTATATGCGAACTAGTTTTCCTTAGAAAGTTCTCCACGAAGGTACCCATTCTCTTAGCCATAGCCTAGTGTGATTTGCTATATGCAGACCAAAGTACATGGGTACTATCGTTTCTTCAACTCAGTGAACATGTGATTACCGTATAATGAATCTAAATTGATCTAATCGGTGGCGTATATCCATCTAAAGTGTAATTTAAGTGTAGTCAGCCAACAAACTATTGATCCGCTGTTAGCGTATTTTACTTTACTTCCAGCCTTCGTTCTATTTTTCGATGACTTCCCGCTCTCGAACGGTTAAAGTGTATAAGTCTATTTAAGAGCTTCTAAAATCTTTGTTTATTTGAATTCTGTCAGTACGATGAATGTTGAACTGTAATTATGCAGAAGAGTAAATGTTAACGCTTGCATTAATTAACGACAATATCTATTTCGTACCATCAAAGCTTTTTCACCCACTTTACATTTCGCCTAATCCCAATTTAATTCCGAAGCAACTGGTTTATTGAATGTTCAGATATCAACTTAACGCCTTAGAGGCAGTATTTGTAATTAAAGAAGTTGCGAGAATTGAGTTTGAATGTGCTTTGAAATCGCGAGTCACAAAAGCTTTTATGTATTCAACATAAATATTCATTTTCTTGAAATCTGAATTCATTCCCTAATGCATATATCATAATAGAACATCCGAGTTAATGAGATACAAATATATCTTCAATATTTCTGCTTATTCTTCGACGTTTGTTCTTCAGAACTTCTTGCGAAATCTAATGGAGTAAACAATGGGAGGAAAATGATGCAATTTGCATTTGTATTGAAAATAAAAGAAGAAAAAGGTTCTTGTGCCTTTCGGGTGTGAGAAATACCGTGGGTGTATCATTGCTTCTGTTTGCTGGAAGTTCGCATTGCATTTCTGGGATGATAAATATTCATCGCCTCCTTTTGTCTCGTACCGTGTCATCTTTGGTGTGATAGAAATAGTTTCGTTACATATTGAATGCTTCTTTGACATATCAGCTTTCTTTTATAGGAATGAAGGAAGTGCTGATAAAATAAGGAAGATGTTTTCTCAGATGACACTGCATTTACATTGTTAGTTGATTTCTATTATGTAAATCTGATAAAGGCTTCTCTTCAACAGGTGTTGTGTTGAAATTTGATTTGAGTAATGGATATTTGTTAGATTTCGATTTATGAGCTTGCTTTTGCTTTGTTTTATTGCCCTCCTCCCCCCAAAAAAGACTTAGTGGCAACAAATGTATATAGTAGAAGTATCAGGTATTTCTCCCGGCTTCTTAGCATGTCTTCGTTGTGTAAAGGTCAGCACACTCGGCCCATATTCGAGAGGTCCGAGGTTCGAGTCCCGGCGAGAGCATTGCTCATTTTTCACGTCTCCAGCATCAAAATAACCTAATGCCTCTTCACTGGCGCCCGAACTATAAAAGGTAGTGGATAATGTTTCTCCGCACCAGGATTTGGCGATCGGGTCCCCTAATCCGCAGTCGCCCTTTAAAAGGGTGTATATAAGGTATTTCTCCCGCCTTCTTAGCATGCCTTCGTGGTGTGATGGTCAGCACACACCGCACGTATTCGAGAGGTCCCTGGTTCGAGTTCCGGCGAGAGTATTGCTCATTTTTCATCTCTCCTGCTTTTCAAAAAATACCTAATGTGTTTACAGTGGCGTATTATTGTATCCTGTGCAGGAATATTTTGCTATAAAAGTTTCATATTTATTGTAGTGGATGCCTCTTAGTGGTTAGCCTGATTACAGTATCCTCTAATTATCGATATTTGTAACGAAATTGAATCTGAAAATTAGTATATTAGTATGTATAATAGTACTAAATTTGCAAGGAAAAACTTAGCAAGCAATTCGAACCGTATTAGTAGTCTTTCTGTGGCAGATAATCTGATGATCTTTTTATGCTTGTATATAATTAGTCCCGTTATTTGCTATCCATAATTTAACTAACTTCACTTAAGGTGGGCTCTTTTCATAATATGACCTAAAAATTTGCTTTCGTTAATAAAAAAATTTCCTATGCCCTACACAGTTTACTGCAAAGTTTACCATTTAGAAAGAATTTTAGCCATAGCAATTCGAATAACAAAACTATATACAGAACACAAGAACGCAGAAGCTTTCTGACTATCTAGATTTACTTAAAATAAAAACTTTGCAACAATTTTCATTTGTAATAAAATGTGTAGTCTACTGTAATCAGGGTAATCATCTAAACACAAACTATATTATCTTTTACATAAAAAATGTAAATGTCGAGATTGCATTCTTTTTATTTTTTGTTGGTATCCTAGACATTGCGGCGTTTCTAATTTATTGATAATTCCAAAATTCAGACCAGAAGTCCGCATTGGCTTTTGGCTCAGTGTCCAATTTTGGTATTGTGATAGACAAAGAAACATGAAGATCATCAAAGAACTGGAGTTTTTTCAAAGTTTTCAATCAGATAGCCAAGTTAAGGCTTTTTAAAAGGCGCGAAATTGGCTGACATCCAGTTCCAATGCACTTGTATGAACAAAAGCTTCTTCTTGCCATTTCATTACTTGTGTGATTCAGCTCTTTGACGGGTCATAACTCTTCATCGTGAGAAGCAATACGTTTCAAATTTATAAGTTGTGATCATATATATTTCAGTAAAATCATCAGATTTTGTGTTAAAATGTCAACTCCAATGCAATAGAATGCCAATCCAGACTAAATTTAGACCATCGCTCACGCAATGTTCGAAAATCTGCGTTTTTACTTTGAGTATTTATTGTACTGAATCTGATAGAATTTTGCTTTCGCTTATGTAATTTTACTTCAAGTAAATTTTATACAATTAAATCTACCTCTTATAGCGATGTTGGTGGTAGTGACAATTTATCCTCAATACTAAGAATTCCTATTCGAAATACAGCAGAATATATGCAGATATTAACAGAAAGAAGTAATTGACTGTTCATGATACAGTTGTAAGGCAAAATTAGTAAGGAGAGAGAATTGACATAACGCCACCACGTTCGTTTAGTATATATTTAGGAGAGTTTCCTCCCCATATTTAGGCAATAATTTATAAAAAGAACAAAGAACGATTGCTTGTATGCAATAATTAAGTACTTTTCATTTAATGTTTGTAGGTTCCATATTACTCGACCATTGTCAACATTTCTCGGCCAAAAAAACCTTCTTGTCATTCATATTTGTTTGTATTAATTTAATAGCTTCTTAAAAATATACACTGTATTTTGTTAGCATCTTGTGTACCAAGAATAAAAATTAAATCTACGAAACAAATCCACATTCAGCATAATTTTACATGGCCTGGAGGGTAAAAGGAGGGAAATGACCCAGTTAATTGGAGTTCTTAAAGTTTGGAAACTAGATAATTGGAGTTCTGGCGTATGCTTTTTCATGCGTATATTTTAAAATAAATTTCGTTCATTAGAGTAAAGGCTACGTGTGCATAAGCCGTAATTTTTATAAGCATGAATCCCACACATATTATAATCCTCCCTTCAACGACCTGTTTTTTCAGTTTTCCTCATTTATAACGTTAAATCGTGTTCAAGTTATTTTCATCGTATTATATGCGTTTGAAGGTTATCTTTTGTTCGTTGCATATCTTGATCGGGCAAATACGATAGGTATAATGTTTTTTCCTGTATTTTGGGGAGTCAAAATGCATTTTTAAACTAAAAAAAAAGTGGATTACGAGGATTTCAAATTTTTTAGAAGCATTCTGTAGTTCTTTCGAAAAATATCAGATGCCTTTCTACTAAACAGTTACTCTGAAAATATTGTTATTTCTGTACATTAAAAATATCACTGTTATGTATGAAAATTTATGAGGAATTTTTGCTTTCTCCCCTGCGTATTGTCGTGATGTAACTGATAATGGATCCATTTCGTGAGTGGTTCGAATCCAGGTTACAGCATAGTTGACTTTTCATGTTTCTTGGCTAATAAAAAATTTCATAATTTACAAATTTCGCACAATATTTAGTATTGCTGTGGATTTAGTTATTATTTTTTTGCCGATATTTATATCCATTTTGATTGTATTTTGGTTTATGAGTATTGCTATAGTGTTATGTATTGTTTGTATAAATGTATTTGTTTATTTGCTGCATTTTGTGTACAATTGTAGTGTATTTTTATGTAAGGGAATTTGTTGCCATGTACTTTGTATGTAAATGTTTATATCTTGAGTAACGTTTTGGGTGGTGTAACTCTGAATCAATCCATGATTGAATTGTGAATTAACTCATCTGGAATCTGAGGTAGAAGCAAAAGCCAAAGAATGTGTATGTAAAGAAGGAAAACTTCCGTAGACGTAATGTAAACTAGTTTCCTACTGCGCCGCAAAATTGTGGAGTGACAGGTTCTCGTCGCCAAATCGCCAGGCGTACAGGAAACTCATGAATGCGGCACAAAACCAAAGAACTTTTAGTATTGGTTCTTTGACAAACTTTTCGTAACAATTTAAACTCGGATTCTCGTAGTTTTTTTTTTACTCAAAATAAATATTCCATTAATTAATCAATTTGCGCGAATCATTGATTTCAATACAGCGAGGGGAGAAATGGTGTCGTAAAACTCTTAACAAACGTAATTTTCGATCTTCGACATCGGCTGAACGAAAAAAGTATTAAGACTGGATGGATAGCCTCTGTAAAGTAAATTTCGAGTATATTTTTCCCCTTTGCTGTCTGGCGAAGCCACTCCTGCTTTGGCTAAGCTTTCTTTCTTAACATACACGTTTTCTTTGCAAAAGCTCTCCTGACAAGCCTTAGCCACATTTGGCGATTTTTCCTCAACATGGCCATCACATTTTCGAAGCCGCAGAAGCAATTTTCCTCGGGGCTTCCAGAAAGCTAGGCAACCCTATATACTAAATACGACTTCTAGAGCCAGTGGCGGAGTTACTTTACAGACTTTTGTCTGGTTTAAAGAGTTAATCGTTAATTCAAAATTGTGTTTTAGAGTTGTGAGTGATATGTGCAGTCTGCGATATTTGGAGAGTGTTAATCATAATCTATCTTATCTCAGCGTTCTTGAGTTATTTATAGCTGGTGATTTTGCTCCGAGGTCTTATTTATGCGGATAAAGTAGCCATTTCTCCTTGCTTATATAACGGAGTTATTGAATTCGTAGCTCGCAGGAGAGTATTATTTGCTTTTATCGTTATCGGCGTGTTAATGCTTTATAGGTAGCTGAATGAGATTTGATAAATGCTTTTTAATTAAAATATTTCTTTAGATTGCAGCGGAAGATTTAAACGTGTATTCGTGCATACTTAGGTAACCATAAAAAGAATGTCACATTAAAAAAAAAAAAAAAAAAAA
>KK118999.1:243640-284071 GCA_000611955.2 Stegodyphus mimosarum
ACAAACATTTTAAATTGCTTTCTTCGTTTCGAAGGTGCGACGTAGCATATATATTAGATTTATATGTAGCATTGCCCTAACATAGGTAATTTAACAAAAAATCGAACTTTTCTGAGATGACATATCGATTTTTTTTTCCATGTTTCGATTCGGCGACTGAGATTATGCCAAAGTGCCAAGGTTTTGTAAAAATCAGAGGATTAGGTTTTAAAAAATTAGCTCTAAAAAATTTTAGCTCCTTAATGTTTTAATTGAATTTGGTATATATTTATTAATCTATTTCTGTTTTTTTATTTCTTCTTTCACAATTCGAAATTTAGGCTCAATCCCAATAAGATTCGCAGATATTTTGTAATTTATTTTTTAAATTTATATTTTTTAGTACTTTTTAAAAACCTTTTGAAAATATTTTTTCAGTTATAACCTATAAAATTTTTACTATCGTCTTACAGTAGATGTATTTCGAAGCACACCTGCAAAAAATTAAAGAGTTTTTAAATTAAAAATTTCTTAAGATATCCATGAATTTACATATTTTCGCATTTTTGACTTTAGCGTCTTTGTTTTAAGTAGTAATAACGCTAAATGTGGTTGCTGGAACTAAAAATAATAACTGTGATTGAAAAATTTAATGGAAAGAAAATTATTCGCTCATGCACAATCACAGGAAGGGAAAATAGGTTACCATAAATTAAGAATTTCGCAAAATGGATTACACTAAAAAGTGAAAAAAAAAAACTGGAAAAGTGCGCAAATATAAATTTTTGAATCTCTCAATAAGTTTCTGATCAAAATTTACAAAATTTAATGTTTAGGCGTAATCTGAGTCCTAGAATCGAAATATGGAAAGACATCGGTAGGTCATTTCAGAAAAATGTCCGATTTTGTGTCAAAATACCTATATTTGAACAATGTTATATGCAAATCTGCTACATATCCTAAGTCGCGCTTTCGAGACATGAAAAACACTAGTTAAATTTCGTCGCATGATCCAGTAGAATATGAGATACAGAATTACTATTTTTTTTTCTTGTGTGTGTGTGGAGTGTATAGAGTTATTAGGTATTTTTGAAAGCAAGAGAGATGAAAAATGAGCAATGCCCTCGCCGGGACTCGAATATGCGCCGAGCGTGGTGACCACTACATCACAAAGGCATGCTAAGATGGCGGGAGAAATACCTTATATACTCCCCCTTTTAAAGGGCGACCGGGGATTAGGAGACCCAGTTGACAAATCCTGGTGGTGGAGAATCAGCATCGACCACCCTTTTTAGTTCGGGCAGCATTGTAGGATTGTAGTTCGGGCAGCATTAAAACTTTTTTGAAACAGGAGAGATGAAAAATGAGCAATGCCTTCGCCGGGACTCGAACCACGGACCTCTCGAATACACGCCGAGTGTGCTTTACACCGCGAGGCATTCGAAGAAGGCGGGAGAACCTTAGTAATTAATTTGATTTTAAATTTTGATATGATAGTCTTTATGGTAGGTTGGGTTTTTGCAATATATTGGTTGGGAATACAGTGCTTGTTAAATCTGGAACATAGTTTAAGAACCCATTTCCTCAGAAGAGGAAATTAATATTTGAGGAGTATGTTAAGGGAAACCTTTTTTCGCGATGTATTTGCTGTTCTAAAACTCAGACGATCTGGTCTACACGATGTAAGTAGTCTATAGTATTTCGAACCATCAATTTAATTAATCAGTTTAATTAGTCAGATCAAATAATTTGATTAATAAGTTTAATAATTAGATGGTATGGTCTATAGCAGCATGTAAGTATTCTGTTTTTATTTCGAACCACCCGTTTAATTAAGTAAACTAAGAGTAGTTAAGAAGTAGCATTTGTTAATTAATAGTTTGTTAAAGGGATATGCTTTTCGAGGCCACGATTTTACCGTCACTGCTGTATGTTATTGACAGTAAAGTATGTATTATATCACTAATCTTAAAAAGTTTTTTCCCTTCTCGGGAAAAGGGGAATCAAAAAAGAAGATATTTGCGCAAAAAATCAGACCGTCTGGCTCGGAAATTGGACGTTAAATTCCATTAAAAAGTAAATTTGCTGCCGTCTTTTTCATTTCCTTCCGCACTGTATGCTTTCTCATTATCTAGCTTCAGTGTGCAGTTATTCACGTTAAAGAAATCTGAAAAGAGAATCTCTTTTAAAAGAGTGAGATTGCGAAGAATGAAACGTTCGTTAAATAGGTTGGGAATGAATTTAATAGAAAATTATAGTTGTATAATACCTATGGATATAACTTCTGAAATGAGATTTGTAAATGCAAATTTTCCAGACTTGAGTGAAATAATATTTGCATCTATCTTTCTTTTTTATTGTGAGGGTACCTGGAGGAGGTGTCCCTTTCGCAGTGCAAGACATCTTCGCTTACTTATTTTCCGTGGCTGCTATTCTTTGCTGGATAAGAAACTTTTAAAATTTCGGAAGAATGATCTATTAGTTTAATAGAAAGTTAAAACAATTACAGCATCATCTAATAATTGCATTACTTGTTGTTTATTTAAGCATTTTTTATACACTCACGTTTGTGAAAATTGCAACACCAAGAAGGAATCGTCATAATTGAATGCAATTTAATACACAGTTGAGTGGTAGTGGTACAAATAAATGATTAAATGTTCAAAGCAAACAAACAAGAACAAGAGATCAGAATCAGTATTTTGTGTGGCCACCACGCGCCGCAATAAGTGCTGCTACACGACGTGGCATGGAGTCAAACAAAGTTTGAATGTCTGACTGAGGAAGAGCATTCCATATCGTTTGTACGCGTACCCAAAGTTCGTCTGCAGACGCAACAGGACGAGGATCACGAGCAAGACGCCGACCAATGACATCCCACACATGTTCAATTGGCGACATATCCGGGGAACACGCAGGCCAAGGAAGAAGCTGTACCTGCTGCGCTGCAAAGAAGGATTTAACAATCCGAGCAGTATGAGGGCGGGCATTGTCCTGTTGAAATACAGCGCCTGGCAAGCTTTGAAGGAAGGGAACAGCTTCGGGCTGTAGAACTTCACGGATATACCGGTTGCTGTTCAGATTGCCCACAATTCGTAGCAATTGAGATCGTCTATGATATGCTATGGCGCCCCAGACCATAACTCCGGGTGTTCGTCCACTGTGGCGTTCGATAATGCACTCCGGAAGGTGGCGTTCACCGGCATAGCGTCTGACACGAATGCGGCCATCATGGTACCACAAATTAAAGCGGGATTCGTCAGAAAACACGACATGCTGCCAATCAGCACGCCAGTCTCTATGCTGATTGGCCCATTGTAGCCGCAGGCGGCGATGGTCGTGCGTTAGGGGGATCCTGTATAAAGGAGTCCGTGCGCGCAGTCCACACTGCAGCAGACGTCTACGAATTGATGAAGCACACAATGAAACACCTGTAGCTATTGACCACAGTGCTGCCAATTGTCTAGAGGAAGCTGTACGGTCCGTCCGCGCCATGCGGACCAGGTGTCTATCATCGCGAGCTGACGTCACATTTCGGGGTCCACTCCCGGATTTCCGAGTTGTCCGACACTCGTCCGTCCACTGCTTCCAAACGCGCATCACTGTGCTGCTGTTACGCTGCACACGAGAGGCTACTGCACGATACGACAATCCAGCTTCACGAAGGCCGATGATTCTCCCTCGTTCAAACTCTGTAAGTTGTTCAAATCTCGCTCTCTTTCGTCGACGAGGCATAAGTACAGATTGAGTTAACGTTTACCACTAGCAGATAACCACCGATAACCATACACGCCTCGCTACAGCCGTCTATTTATTCGGATCCATCAGCCGTTCAGAGGGCGCTGCTCAGCATACGCATGCGCTACGGATTTGGAATTCTAATCATTTGCATATCATGCGCTACTTTGCATTTCCTGAAAATTTCAGCTCACTCGCGTAAGTCCTTCATGGTGTTGCAATTTTCACAAACGTGAGTGTAGTTGTTTGAAGTTTAGATGTTTGATTACATTAATTAATATAAATAAACGTTTATATAAGTAAGTAGGCACGGTGAAATTTTTTTAATTGAACAGTTGAAAAATTAAAAAAATTTTTAAATTTAACTTAAATGACGTGTGGTAGACGATGCTTTGTCAGTATTGGTTTTTAGGTGCTTTCCTGGTGGATATGTGTTCGAATATATGTCAGGTATGAACGTTTCTGTAATGTCTATGAAATGAGGACACGTAAAATTTGTCGGTACCAGAACTATTTCAGATAGTTTGCAGTACAGGGATATATCTGAAACGTCTCATTCTATAAATTTAATTGAAATTTCAAAAGTTTTAGTCTGCGTTCACGCTGGCTAAAGTTATGTGCGTTTATTGTCTAAAGTGAGCCAGTCACGGAAGGGTAGCCTAACAAGTTCTAAATTCCACCCAAGTTTTCGTTGTTGGCTGAGCGTACTTTATTTGCAACTCCTAAACTCTCTCCTTCCTTCTTCCACTACACTTTTCCTGTGCACAAATGTTGTATTACCACAGAAAAGCATTAGACAATTCTGTATTTTAACGCAATAAAATATAAATGAAATAAAAGTTTAATATTTTTTAAAATTTTACATGAAAATTAAACGTTCTAGATTTACAAAGTCGAAAGTAAAGTTTCTACTAGGTTCACGAAGTCGACATCAAGTATTTCTCAATGTCTAGTTGATTTTTCTTTCTGCTATGCCGGAAGTTGAAGAGGTATAACAAATACCTTATACCAGGTGGTTATATCACCTTCGATGACTTAGCGAGGTCTCATTGGCTAGCGGTGAAATTCTTTGTACATCATTTGTAATATTTATAACATAGTGTGAACATTGCATTTCTGTCATTATTGAGGCATATGGTCTGTGACCGAAGACTTGCTCGTCCACAGGAATGTATTAGGTATTTAAATCAACATTCGTATATCCATCGAAAATTGTAGCCGATTTTATGCAAATTTTTGTGTTAAGGTAAGGGGCCACCAGCAGCCGAGCGGTAAAGTCGTTGAACACTGGTAGTTCGGTCTGAGGCTCGAATCCCGCGAACGGGCTGGGTACGTGGGCGTTTTCATGGCTTTCCCCATGTGCAACGTGTATACGAGGCAGTTTGCCTTAGAAAGTCCTCCACGAAGGCATCTTTAGGCAGATAGCTCTCAATTGCTTTTCCATAATCAAGTAAATCTAACTAAACTCAACTTTCTGGTATGGTAGCGCGGCGACTCGGGTGTTTCTCTGCATCAGTAGTATTATGGTATAGCATCTTTAGCACCATATCCTGGTTTCAGGTATGCTTATTCCTGCCATATTTTCATCCTCACATGATTTTTCATGAGGTCTGTTCATGTGTGGTTAAGTGACGGGACACGGTGTGAAGAATTGCTGCAGCAGTAAGCAAAAAAGAATTTTCTCTATCTCCGCAACTACAAAATTCTAACTTTTTTTTTATTTGTTTTCTTTGTGTTTTATCTTTATGAATCTGTAGCTTTTTTTTGTTTGTTTGTTTGTTTGTTTATGTCTAGTTTTACGTAAATACCATTGTAATACAATGTTACCGAGAATAATAAGTATTATTTAGAAAATCTACATGATTTGAGATTGTGGACAATTTTCATTCTGTTGTTTGATGCTCTTCCGTAGATTTGTGGATAAAACGTTTTTACTATTTCTTGAAATACGTTCATTAATGGAATGTCTTTTAACATTAAGGGATCAATGTCTGCGTTATGTGGTTTTTAATGTATTTTTTCATTTTTTTCTCAGCTTCTTTAACCATTAGTAATTTATTTTTCTCCCCGCGTTTAATAACTGGATGGCTTTTATTAGCTGGAGAAATCCTTATGTTCAGTCTTGTTTCCATCTACCCCATTGTACGCTGCGTCTATGTTCCTGTTTATGAATTATTTGTTTTACGGTCAAGGTGAACAAAGGAAAAGCCCCCCCCCTCCTTAGAGCAGAGTATAGTTCTGAATTTTCAGCAAGAAACCAATTATTCAGTCAGTCACTTCACCTAAACATTTGGTGGTCTTACAATTTCTTAAAACTGTGTGTAAAGAAAATCCAATTTTCTTTAAACATTAAGTCAAATTATTTATTTATTTAAAAAGATCCTACTGAATGTTTTCTGCGTTACATTCGTACATAACTTATTAAATAGATACCACGCATAGAAGATTTTCATAGTAATTAAACCTCTGATTATAGGATGTTAGAAAGCGTCTTAATTAGGTGCTAAATAAGAATTTGAGATAATATAAATTGTAGATAATTTTATTAATTAGTAGCATAAAAATAATATACTTGCAGGTGTTTGACAAAAAAATTTTGCTCATTTAAATAGAACTTGTATACGCATAAGTACTAGCAAACAAAGAAGCTAAAATAAGTAAGTAAATAAATAAACATTTTTAAATAATTATGTATAAATACAAATAAACAATCAGTGTAAATGTAATCATAGGAATGGCACTTATATCTCTTATCTATTTAACTTTTTCAAAGCAGTTTATCTCATTATATCTGTATGATTATATGTGTTTAGTGCTTTAAACAAATAATTAAGAAAAATTATATATATATATATGTATTTTTTAAACCACTGACAGATTTCTTGATATGTTCTGTACTATTTCAAAAATAGAAAACATTCTTCCTGTCCCTGTTGATTAAGCTTATGCTGTGCTTGACATTCATTCATATCCAGTTTATGGATGATTTCATTCCTTTACAAGCGGTAAAAATTTCTACCAATCAAGAGTGGGCACAAACGGGACTACCTCATTTTCAAAGAGAGTACTGCAAAAACTTGGATTATTTGATTAGGGAAAAGAACTCGAATATGCGCGTTACACATGGGGAAAACCCGGAAAACGCCCGTGCAGCCAACCCGTTTGTCGGGATGGCAGAGACGTGACACATTAAATGATTGGAAATTTAACATTTTTATGATTCAGAAACACGACTTTTATGTACAAAATATTTACATGTTGATAGAGTAGGATTTAAGAAAATACCCACGGATTAACCGTTTAAACACCCTACAAATTTAATCAACCATCCTGGCTGAATTCGAAATTCGAACTCAGGCGTAAACGCCCTACCAAAAGTTCTGCAGACAGCTCTCGTCTGCCGCACACACCGTCTGTCTCGCCTGCTGTATTCTCGCCGCGATGGGAAGCAACTGATTGGCTGACCGCAAACATTTACATGACACCGTTCTTCTGGTTTCAGACCACGGACCAAACTACCAGTGTTCTGTCACTTTGTCAGGACTACTGCTCCTTCAAATTGCCTTGCAAGCATAACTGGAATCCTGAGTAGGAACAGGAAACTTACTCAAAGCTATGTTCGTGCGTATGTAGAAGATACAACGAAGATAAGAAGGGTTAAATTTACCCTTTATTTCTCACAGCTTACAGCCGTTCTTGCACTTCAGGATACAGAGACCAGCACTTATGGTCTAAAACGTAGAAAATAAGAAATAAACTGACTTAACTAAATAAGAACTAAACTCTAAACTTAGATGCTTTACACCGAGTAGTTACGCGAAGATTGGCCTTTTAACACTAGGTGTGTAGTGAGCGAAATGTAAAAAGAGAACTAAGTTCTGGCCTTAACGGGAGACATAAAAAGCACGCGCGTAGTAAAGCAGCGAGAAGTCGCTCTCTCTCGTCCTGCTAAAAGCCGTGTCTTAAATAGTTATACAGTTTGCAACCTCATTTGCATAAATAATTCTGTTCGCGCTTATTCTGGCCTAAAATGGAAAATAAGAGAAGATAGCAAAGTTTTAAAATAAATTAAACGTTAGTAAAACTTAAAATCGATACAACGTTACCTCTCTTTCGCTGGTAGGTCCCCGTAGAAAGCTGGAGAACGAATTATAAATGTTAACATAATACAGAACACAGCGGAGTCTGCATATTTTCCTTTACTTATTCCAATGCCTGTTCCTTTTCACATGCTAGTGCCGCATCGGCTTTGTACTTCGGTGATAAAATAAATGCCAAAAAATGTGTTCGTTACAGAACTTGTTTTATAACGTGTTTTAAATAATTCTATGGGTGCTTTATAAAGCTTTTTTTTAAAAAAACTGGTGTTAAGATCTTTTTAAACCTTGACTACTTATGCAATCCTGCAATTATCCTTATGGATTTTACTCAAAGGGACTGCAACTGGCTTCACACGGACTACGTTTTCTTTAACTGCCGTACTGAAAATTGTGAACTGGATGTTCTTGTCTATTGCATCGCGATTCTCTTTCACAATTTCCGTGAAAATTAGTCAGTTCTTTGTATAGCTTTCAAAGAAGTCGCAGATTGACTGACATAGTTCAGTTGCTATATTCAAATCAATTCCACTGTATTCAACACATTTAGTTCGGGCGAGCTAGGGAATTTCAAAAATATTTTAAGATTTGAAAAATATTCTCAGCAGTGTGGCGCTACAGTCAATAAAACTCGTGCTACCTCGTCGAGCGGTAGAATTTTCAGAATTTAGGAAGGCATCGGACAGCAAAAGAACTAACACCTGCTTGTATACTTTCTAACATTTAATGTACACTCACGTTTGTGAAAATTGCAACACCAAGAAGGAATCGTCATAATTGAATGCAATTTAATACACAGTTGAGTGGTAGTGGTACAAATAAATGATTAAATGTTCAAAGCAAACAAACAAGAACAAGAGATCAGAATCAGTATTTTGTGTGGCCACCACGCGCCGCAATAAGTGCTGCTACACGACGTGGCATGGAGTCAAACAAAGTTTGAATGTCTGACTGAGGAAGAGCATTCCATATCGTTTGTACGCGTACCCAAAGTTCGTCTGCAGACGCAACAGGACGAGGATCACGAGCAAGACGCCGACCAATGACATCCCACACATGTTCAATTGGCGACATATCCGGGGAACACGCAGGCCAAGGAAGAAGCTGTACCTGCTGCGCTGCAAAGAAGGATTTAACAATCCGAGCAGTATGAGGGCGGGCATTGTCCTGTTGAAATACAGCGCCTGGCAAGCTTTGAAGGAAGGGAACAGCTTCGGGCTGTAGAACTTCACGGATATACCGGTTGCTGTTCAGATTGCCCACAATTCGTAGCAATTGAGATCGTCTATGATATGCTATGGCGCCCCAGACCATAACTCCGGGTGTTCGTCCACTGTGGCGTTCGATAATGCACTCCGGAAGGTGGCGTTCACCGGCATAGCGTCTGACACGAATGCGGCCATCATGGTACCACAAATTAAAGCGGGATTCGTCAGAAAACACGACATGCTGCCAATCAGCACGCCAGTCTCTATGCTGATTGGCCCATTGTAGCCGCAGGCGGCGATGGTCGTGCGTTAGGGGGATCCTGTATAAAGGAGTCCGTGCGCGCAGTCCACACTGCAGCAGACGTCTACGAATTGATGAAGCACACAATGAAACACCTGTAGCTATTGACCACAGTGCTGCCAATTGTCTAGAGGAAGCTGTACGGTCCGTCCGCGCCATGCGGACCAGGTGTCTATCATCGCGAGCTGACGTCACATTTCGGGGTCCACTCCCGGATTTCCGAGTTGTCCGACACTCGTCCGTCCACTGCTTCCAAACGCGCATCACTGTGCTGCTGTTACGCTGCACACGAGAGGCTACTGCACGATACGACAATCCAGCTTCACGAAGGCCGATGATTCTCCCTCGTTCAAACTCTGTAAGTTGTTCAAATCTCGCTCTCTTTCGTCGACGAGGCATAAGTACAGATTGAGTTAACGTTTACCATTAGCAGATAACCACCGATAACCATACACGCCTCGCTACAGCCGTCTATTTATTCGGATCCATCAGCCGTTCAGAGGGCGCTGCTCAGCATACGCATGCGCTACGGATTTGCAATTCTAATCATTTGCATATCATGCGCTACTTTGCATTTCCTGAAAATTTCAGCTCACTCGCGTAAGTCCTTCATGGTGTTGCAATTTTCACAAACGTGAGTGTATATACAGATCTTTGTTTAATAAATTAAGTACATATGCTGCAGAACCATAAGATACAAGTTAAATGTTCTAATTCATTCCCCCTTTTGCAGTATCTGCTGCATTATTGGTTAGAAAAGTACGAAGTCTACATTAAAATTTGTTTTCCCTTTTTTAATGGTATTAACAGCAAGGTTAAGCAAATTTTCGCTTGTATGTGTTAAGGCTGTAACGACAGTGTTCACTGTATGTACAGCTTGAGGTTGTTTGTTTTTAAGGGGGGTGTATATGATTTATTTTTAACGATGTATTTAATTAAATAATTTATCATACATTTAATTGGTATAATTTATAACATAATTAATTTAGTTTATGAATATTTACACTATTACTTATCTTGGTATAGAATAATTGTTTGTTAACATGAAAAATATAGTATCGACAGTATCTTTGAATTTTTCGTGTTCTTCTATCAGTTTTGTTTAATTACTTAAGAGTATTTTTGCCGTTTCGGTCACTATCGTAATTAGAACTCCTGGCCAATATATCGTTCGTTGGTATCAGGTTCGACACTCGCAGAAGGCACGGATGTTTGTAAGCGCATAGTGTCTGTGCGGCATGGGGGCATTTACAAAATACACAACGAGCCGTAAGTCTTTCGACTAGTTTGGTGGCAGGGGAAGATGGTGGGGAGATTCTGGAACCGTTTGCAGGAGCTTTTTATTAAAATTGGGACAAAGCTGAGCCAAAGTTGTATTTTTGCCTATATGGCACTCAAGCTCCCTGCCACGATAAGATACGAGTGATTAGGTCACACGAGTGAGATATGCCAGAACAACATTAAATTCGTTTTTAATGAAGAATATAACATTTTGTTTTAAAAAACTATTAACACTATTATTCTGTCGCAGCTTAGAAGTGAATACGTTTACGTGCGTATGGGTACGTAATCGATTGAATGCACATAGAACCGACGACAGGATAATGAATTTTTTTTTTCTTTTTTCAAAAACACAATACAGTTCTGCAAGTTTTCACACAAACTACTCTCACAGCTCGTTTATGTATGACAATCAGTAACTACCACTTCAAGCTACTTAGCCCTCCCCCCCCCCAAAAAAAAACTTGAATGCGTAAGCTTGCACAGTGACCTCTCAATACTTTGAACCTAACTAAAATGATGGTCTTATATAGATTTTCTCCGGCCGCCAAGAAATTTCCAGTACCTCCGGTTTCTCGAAATTGCTGAAAGGCTTACTCAGTGATTGGTCCAGTTATAGTTACACAGGTGTAGGATTGAAATGTTGCCAAATAGTCGCGAAGTTCGGCGAGTTTTGGCGATTTTTTGCTAAATACGGTGACAAAAATTAGTCTCCAAAATTATCGTTAGCTTGCCGCTATCTCGTTTGTTTCATTTTTAAAAATTATTAAAACTATTGTTATCGACCCTACTGAACAGATAAATGAATACTTTTTTTTGTTATTAAGTTTTTGGATGCTGTAGTTTTGTATATTTGACCTTTTGTTATTTGATTTTTTAAAGTAATTTGAATTTGCATATAAAAGCTAATTAAAATGCAGGAAATTTGCAAATGGATAATAATGCTTGTTGGTAGCTCAGAGAACAAAAAGATAGGTCGCCAAACTTGGCTTTTTAAGGCGTTATCAAACTAATCAAAGGAAGCCAAAAGAGCATTTGGGGAATAATATCCTTCCGTAAAATGAAGCCCGAAAACAAGAGGTGTAATTATGCCTTCTTGCAAGTTTTTACCCACTTCTGATTATCTGCGGCGCTATGTTCTTCCTTCTTTTTTCTCTCCTTTTTATTGCCGGGCTCGAGAAAATTGGTTCCACAAATGCGCATGTTCAATTTTTCTCCTGTTAAAAATAATTCAGCTTTCAAGATTTCCTTAAATTGAGAAGAGGAGGTTAAAAAGATGTGGGGAAAATACCTCCTTTTTTATTTCATTTAATGCTTGCTATCATGTTAAAAAATGCGAGAGGAGGTTAGGTAAGAGAGAAAGGTTGGAATTTCGAATCAGGTAAAGGGGAATTTAATTTTTTTAAACCTTTTTTATGCTTAAAAAATAAAAATGAATTACAGAGAGAGAAAAAGGGTTACCGCATTCATTAGAAAACGCATTAAGCGTTTGGAGTTGAGAATAAAATTTAACTTTCGTGCAGTCATGTAGAAGAAAAAAAATTAGTGGAATTTTTTAAAACTATTTTCTTCTGCTTTTTAATTCCATTTTAGTGTTTGGATGTACGTTTTAATTTTTTCTTAACTTCTCAAGCATCTAGGAAAGGATGAATTGGCGAAAAGAGAATTTTTTAATAGGACTCCGTTTTTTAATCCGAAGAGGGAAAAGGGAAATGACCTTATTTTTGTTATATGTGGAAGGGTGCGCGAAAAAAAAAATTCGTGGTGATTTCAAGGAACACTCTAATTTAGTTCGTAATTTTGAACATTCCCTTGGAGGCACCACTTTTACTTTCAAATATTGAATCTCTAACTGCATGTAATGTGCTATAACGCTGTGAAGTTTTAATAGTGTGTTTTAGGTGTATTTTCTCCCCCTTCTTTTATTTGCAACATTTTGGCTGCCTCTAATTGGTTGCAACATTTGTTTTCCCTTCATACGTACATATTAAAAAAGAAGAAACTGATTTGATGACTTTTTCTGTTTTTAATCTAGGAAAACCTTAGCTGCAATTTCTTAATTTAAGCCTTTGTTCTTATTTAATTTTCCTGCGAAACTCTTTTTTACTTTAATGCTGTGTTTTATGCTTTCAAAGTAACTTATTTCAAATTTCAGTGGGAAAACAGAATCATTAGTTTTTATTTTTTTCATTTAGTGGCTGAAGTTAATTGGCAAATTGCATGCAGGAAGATGTTACACACTTTGATTAAAGTAATAATAAGTGTAATATTCATTGCTTAGGAAATCTGCGATATACTTTATCTCGTACGTCTGTTTTTCAAACTGTTATACAGTCTTTATATGATACAAACGCAGAAATTTTCATTACTTCAATCGTTTCTTTAGAATTAAGTAGTGAAAATTTCTGCGTTTGTATGATATAAAGACTGTATAGCAGTTTGAAAAGATGACAGCACAATCAAATTGTGTTTCATGTTATTCACTGTACATGCAATGGAACATTGTTCGGAATCTGTCATGATGATTCATGATGTATTTGGTGTTGCAATGTGCAGGCAAAGCTGAATGTTACTGTTTTTGCTAGTACGGAATCTCTCATGTATGCTTATGGGGTATTCGATATTGCCATGTGCAGGCAAAGCTAAATGTTACTGTTTTTTGCTATGTTGGCGTCCCGGCTTTTTTTAGCGTGGTTTTATAAATTAAGAAAGTTTTTTATATTTAACTTTCAAATGTACTTACATACTTGTAAATCCCTGATATTCTTTTCAAATCTTAATTTTGGCCTTTTTGGAAACCCCAGGCACTGAATCTTTGGATGCTTTGACTGCATATAAATTGCATTCGAGTAATTCGTATGCATCTACGTTGTCTTTATATGTGATGTTTTAAGGCAATGAAACGGATTTTACTCTTCATGACATAGTTCTTCGAATAAGATTATTCGAACAATATTGCTGATGAGAGCTGTTTGCTGTGTTTTGGGATATTTTATGGACATTGTACACTTTGATAGCTGAGGATGATGGTTCAGTAAAACCATCGAAACTAGTCCTGTGAAAATTTGCAAGTATAACGCTGATTTTTGTTGTTTGACTTCTAAATTAATATTTGTTCGGCGTGTTATTTTACCTTAAGCGTAGGTATATAAATCAATAGACAACTAGATCAAAGTGTTCGGCACGGTCACACCCGTATTGCTGAAAAGACTTCTCATAAAGCTCTTCGAGGCTCTTAAACTTTCCTGCAGAAGAAACGCAAATGGATCCCTCAAAGAAGTAACTGATTAAATTAATTAATAAAGGCTTAGGACAGAGATGTAGGGATATGGCATTGAGATTTTGTAATCGTTATGTTCTAGCACTTATTTTCGTGTGTGTGTTTAGAGTGTTAATATTTTCTAAATGTGAGATATACATGCAGATCTATTTCTTAATGGAATGTCCATGAGGACAACCATGCCAAGCTTTGCACTTACAGTAACGACTTGTTTTTTTGGGGGGGGGTGGGGGGAGAAGGGGGGGGGGAAGTGATACTCTAAAACTCTACTAGATTTGTACAGAAAATTCCAAGCCACTTTGCGTATCGTGCGAACATATATTGTAACTTTGGAATATCGTATGTTTTTAGAGGTACAGAAGAGGAAGAGTATGAAATTTTATATTTCCTCCCTCCTTTCCGCATGCCTTCGTGGTCTAATTGGAAGCGAAGCTTAATCGACGCGTATTCGAGAGGTCCAGGTTGGAGGGAATTGCACATTTTTCGTGTCTCCCGCTTCAAAATAACCTATGACTCTACAGTGGCACATGAACGGAAAAAAAGGTGGTGGACGATCATTCCTCATCACTAGGATTTGGGGATTGAGTCCTTTAATCGCCAGTTGCCCTTTAAAAGGTAGAGTATATGCGATATTTTCTCCATCCTTTCCGCATTTCTTCGTGATGAAACCTAGCACATTCGGCGCATATTCAATTCCAGGTTCGAGTCCCGGCGATGGCATTGCACATTTTTCACATCTCCTGCCTCAAAAAGGCCTCAAGGAAGATTGTATTTCTGCTGTTAAGTTAATGCAAAATCATATGAAATGCTATGTCTCAGAAAATGAAAAATGTATTTTTATGCTTATCTGGTTTGTTATAAGGAAGGAGGATTTTTGAAGGTAAACAAGGTTTTAGTTACGTTACACGCGGAGAAAACTATGAAAACAAGTAATTCTTATTAAACTATGAATTTTTCCGTGTATTCCTCGAAAAAGTGTGCTTTTTTTTACTAAACAGAAAGCTAACTTGAGGTAAAGTAAGATGTCCTGCTGCACAAAAAGCTCATTTTTGAATCATCGTTGTCCAGACTCGAGATATTTTTAACACTAATGCAGCCGTTGTGACATAAAACACATTATTAACGGAGAAGTTTCTGAATATGTGTTAATTTTTTAATTGATTTCTTTGCAAGTGTTTGTTCCTACGGAACAAAATGACGTTTTTGCTAAAGTGTTATCATCCTTTATTGTTTGTGCGTCTGAGAAACTAAATTTTGTGCATAACGTTAATCCTATAAAATTATATTTTAGCCGCATAAAATCTCTTAATACTACTTTACGATACAAAGTTTATTATCATCTGAGCTACCTTAATTGGTGACTGCCGTGAGCTATGATTGTTAATTATTTAAGTTATTGTCAACTCTACTGTTTCCTGAAATTAAATATGTACGCCTGGACACTCCTTGCGCACCACTCTCGTTCCTCACCTTCGCTCCTCCCTGAAGCAAAAAAAGGTTAACAGAAAACAGGCTGGAGAAATGACTTTCCCCGTTTAACCGAAAAGAAATTCCAATAAAATGAAAAGAAATCTAGAATCCCCTAGATAAAAAGAAAGCCTTCTTCATCTTTTGCTGAGAGGAGGGAAATTAAAGAAAAAAGGAATCCCTTCAAATAGGGAAAATAAAACACGCTCCCTGTTCCCATAGACGCAGCCGTTTTTTTGCATGTTTCGCTTCCTTCCATTCTTTTCATGTTAAGGAAAATTTTTTTCCTTTCTTTGTCCGTATATATTCTAACTATTCCTGCCGCTTTCTATTGAACTCGCATGTGTAACAAAGAGAAGGGTAAAGGCTTTGAAAGCTTTTACCTTGATCAGCTGGCAATCGATACAAAACTCAGGTCTTGACCCACCCCCTCGGCTATATATTTATGACTTTTCCCTTCCCTTTCTTTTTTTTCTTCATAGAACCTGTTCTGTTTTTTTAGCTATGTGGTGACCATATAACATGCATGTGTTGTATTTGGCACCATCGTGACGTTTTTGTCCTCTATAGATTTAGCTTTTATAAAGGACCAAGGCGTCACGGTGAACCAAATGCAACATATTTTCCTTATGCATATTTATTTGCAAGATTACGTTTTAGTTATCTGATATGTTTCTATTGTTTGAGCAGAGATTTATACACCTTGCTCAGAGAAGTCCTTACACGGGCCTTTATTTTCACAACTGTTGATCGTACACATACACTTCCACGTACAAAAATGTTTTAAAGTATGCAAACATTTGTGTTTTCACATTTTTTAAGTTTAAAGAAAATTACGAAATCTAACTTTTTACACGTTCCTCCAGTCCCTATACTTACATTTAGGATTTTTTTTATATAAAAAAATCAGATGTGTACCCCCACATGACTTCCTTGTCCCTAATATAAAATTATACGCATTTTTTCCCGCCCTTTCATTAAAACTTATTTCCTCGAATTTCGTTAGAGATGTATTTTTCATTCAATTAATTCAGTTCCCTCTTCGCGACAAGCAAAAATGTATGAAACCTCAAAATATATTCATTCAAAATTGAAAACTATAAAACATAAGTAAGTTAAGACAATTTAAAGATTAATTTTTTACAATTAAAATTAAGAGTTTCTACGCAAAAACAACCAATTCGGCCAGTTGCCAAGAAAGCAGATTTTTCGGTGCACAAAACTGAAAGTTTACTTTACGTCTCACCCGGCAAAAAGACACTGAAGGCGTCGAAAACTGACTTAATTTGTTGTGAACGTTATGCTGAGTGAATATATGGGATAATTTTGTAACTTAAATGATAATTTCAGAATGGATTAAACATAATTTAATTCGCAATAATAAAAAAAAGATGTTGCTTTCTTGTTTCGAAACTTGGTGTCTCTAGATTGGCAACAAATCCGTTATTCTGCTAAGCTTCAAATGTAAACAAATATGGTTGCTATCACAAAATAATTAGGCTTAGTCTCACTTAAACTATTTTAAAATTTTTGATAATTCTACAACTATAACATGCAGGTTAATTAAAGGCATAAAAACCTTAACCGGAAGATAAGAACAACATAATTCAATCATTTTTAAAGCAAAAAATGCACAATTTACAAACATATAAGAATAAAGAATCTGAGCTCACTGAGCCGAGTATAAGAGTTGCTATATATATATATATGCATATATTTATATAATTGTGGTGCGGCCGATTGGAACCAAAATAGAAGGTGCACATCTACATGTTATAGCAGTCTTGTATGCAAAATTTTAACGTTCTGAGGATACTTCGCTTTTGAGTTGTGCGAGATATATGCATACATACGTCCGTACGCACAGACGCCACGAAAAAATCCCATCAGAATCCATTTTAAATCATATTTTTGAGGGAAAAGGAGTTCTTTATTCTGTCCTTACGTACAGATATTTTCGTTGAAATAATGATACCGGAAGTTTTTCGCGATTACTATACTTCCTTTTTACTTCGTACAAGGAAATAAAAATGAAACACAAAATGTTTGAGTAACATATGGCAAAAGTTAGCCGACATATTTGATATTATAATCGGAAATTATAGTCAGGGGCCGTACACTGATTGAAGAGTGAAATTTCTGGTGTTAAGAAATCACGCAACAAAAATTTCTCTGATGGGTTATTATGAAAAATATTCATCAGTATAACTTTTTCCCCTCCCAAGCAAGAGATCTTGCGCACAGTCAACGCGCAATATTATTTCCTGTGATTAAAAATGAAAAATATTAGTACTTTATTAAATTCTTTTATGATTAAAAAATTATGATTCTAAAATAATAAAACCTCATGTAAATTTTAATAACGTATGTATTTTTAGACTCTGAAAACATATAAATTAGTCGTGTGAAATTTTTTTCTGCCTACGAAATGTTACAAAATTACAATTGAAGGTACTAGTAAATTACCGAATTTATTTAAGGGGGGAAAATAAACCTCGAATTATTCTGATTTATTTATTAACTGATCCCTCAATTCAGAAGAATGTCAGATGTCGCAAATTTTGAAATTAAATATCTTATTCAAGTTTTGTCTTTCGGATTTTTTGTTTTATTTAATAAAAAGTATAAAACCTTTCTAAATATGACTATACGGACCGGAAAAACGTGTAAAAAGTTAAAATTTCATATTTTACACAAAATCAATTTTTTATTTTAGAAATGAGAAAACATGAATCTTTGTGTCAATTATTTTTGTAGTGAGAGCTATATGCTTACGGCCGTCGGTGACATCGGTGAATGCAGTAAATGGCGAATTTTATTTTCCAGTAATTTTCTACTCTCCTTTTTACTTCCTTGTACGATGTCAAGGAAGTATTGTAATTGCGAAAAATTTTAGGTGTCATATTTCAACGAAAATATCCATTTTGACCGCACTCTGATCCACTTGAAAGATGCTTTTGCCTTTCATCGGTATGTATGGAGAGAATAAAGGACTCTTTTTCCCAAAACAGGTTGAAAAATGGATTTAAAGGAATTCAGTAGAGTTTTTTCTCCTTGATGTTTGTACGTATGTACGTGCATATGTATGTATGTAACTCGTGCTTTGAGTGGCCTCAGGACGTTGAAATTTTGTATATGGGACTGCTATAACATGTAGTTGTGCACCTCCCTTTTTGGTTGCAATCGGCAACACTAAAAGTATGTAAATAAATAAATGTACCCAATCTGTTACTTGCCTTGGTAAGCTCAGTTTTTTTTTAAACCTTTCCCCCCCTTTCTTATATGTTGGTAATTCAGCATTTTTTGCTTTAAGAACATAATTCAACCACTTTTAACTTTTATCTGGTTTTGATCTAAGTGTTCTAGTTGTTTAACATTATACCATCTTTATAAGAATCGACCAATCACAGGGAAGCAAATATGAACTGACATTCTTTCGACGATTTCGTTGAGTGATCTTCATTCATGCACGGGCAACTTCACCTTCTCTAATTAGCTAATGCTTTAACCCTGTTGCACAGGTGTGAACGGATTAAATTACTTTTACGCATGAAGTCTATGACAATAATAACTGCCACACAATCGTGTGGATGCTGTATAAACACAACGGAACTAGCTAAATACTTAATTTTTGAACCTATAGATTGGGCGTAGTTGACGCATCCTTTGGTTTCTTAAATCTTCAAATCTCTCTGGTCTGGATTTCTCTTTCTGGAGACATCTAAAAAGCCCTGTTTATGAGTTGCAGGCTGACTGTCTTGACGTCAGAGTTAGTTTTTGCGGCTGCAGAATTACGTGCCAAGGTAGGTATCTTTCATTATACAGTTGTCGTGATTATTTTATTGCAGGTGGTGGTCTGTCATTTGAACAATTCTGATAAATATCAGTCGTAATTTTTTGTAAATATCCGCGTTTAAAAGGACTCTTATTTAATTATGTTTCCGCTTTTACATTTCATATCCTTTCACGTGTCTGTTTATGAAAATTGTTACTTTCGCCGTCTTCTGTCCTCTTGAAATTTTGGCCATTTTTTCCTGTTATGCCGTGTATATATTATTTTTATGAGATTGTTTTCGTTTGAACCATTTTTTTTTCTCTTTCACTTCAGAGAAATAGTATGAGTATAGGTCGCAAAGAATTCGTTATAAAACAAGTACATTTCAGTACATCTGTTAGAAATGTAATGATATCCATATAATATTTTTCAGCATAAGTGTTAGTTTTGTGGAATGATCATGGATTTCAGTAGGAAAAACGAACTCCCTCTTCTATCATTTTTAAATACCGGAATATGCGACTTCGTTATTCTGTTTGAAAATATTTGTTAGAGCTGAGTTAAAATATGCGTAATTTTACCTTTTTGACACTATTATCCCGCTTAAGGAACAAAAGAGTAATGACAGGATAATAAATTGTTATGATGCAACTATTGATTAGTAAGATTTTTATATCTGAGTTTCGGAAGAAAAAAGAAGGAAGCTATGGATCTGCATTTAAAAATCCATTGCCACCTTCTACTTCACATTCTAACACTTTTTATTCTTAAGAGAACTTTTTTGAAAAAGACATTTTTTCCTGTTTTCGTTTTTCTTGTTAGGCTATCAAAATATTAAATCATATGTTAACAAATTTTGTTAAATAAGTTTATCAAAATACAAGGGTTTCATAAAAATTGACATTTGATGCATTTATAAGTATTCTAGATTTACACCATTTAAAAGTAATCGTTTTGGTATCAGTTTATCGTGAATTGTATCGGAACGTTAATTAACTCAAGCGTTACTTAATTACAGAATAAATCGTGGGTAAATCCGTGTTTTCGGTGTAATTGTTGATTATGCAACAGTGCGCAATCCATATAACCTATTAATTTACCTACATTTTTCTTCGAATCCATATTTCTTTTTTTTTTATTAAAACATTCTTATAGTTTTTGCTGCATTTTGTTTTCAGTACTTGTTTTATATTATTTTCACTGTTCTTTACAATTCTAATTTGTTTCTCTTTATTTGGTTTTAAAATATTTTCCCTTCTTATTACTCAGTATTTTGTTTCTAAAGCTTTCTCGATTTTTTTACCATTAGAAAGCTATGCATTTTTTGATTAAAATATCATTTTTATAATTCACTTAACTGCAACCTCCTGAAGAAGGTTTAGCATATCCTTCGTTCCCTTAAGCATTAAGCAGTAAAAATTTACATCGGAGCCACCACCTCTTCTAAGAATAAAAAGCGGAAGTATAAGAAACTAATAACATAAGAAAGAAAATTTGTATAAAACATAAACAACAACGCCGCCCATCTTCGTTACGAATCATTTAACCCTTCTACACACTTACTTTAATAGCTTTCTAATGTTGCTTTGCTGGAAACAGCTACCTTACCTCTCCATTTTGTTAGTTGTTCGCAAGAGAAAAGCAAAAAATAGCAGCAAACGATCCGAACGAAAGCATAGCGCCAACACTGCAAGCTGTGTGAAGGAGAAGCTATCAATCTTCCACTCGTTGCTTTTTTATTTTTCCCCTTCCGGAAACTGAGTTATTTTCTTATGCTTTTATTTCTAGTTATATCTTATCTGTAGTGTTGAAGGCGAATCAGCGAAAGCTGTCTGAGAAAAAGAGCTGCGTCCTTTAAGATATTAAAACATCAACTTTTTGTTTTTAGTAAATGTTAATTTTAAATTCTTTTGTTTCAGAGAAATGCAAATGGCGTGGAGTATTTTTGTTTAGTGCTGAATTCTAATGCTTTACATATCCTTAAGTTTCGAATCTTTGAATGTTAATTGATTTTATGGAGTTTAATATTATTTTACGCAGCGTTTGCGATGCCATGCTCTTTTATTTCAGTTATATATTTATTGAACCTCGCCATTATATACATTAAAACAAAATATTGAACTCTTTTTTTATTTATTTGCTTAGACCATGATTTGTAAGTTTACTAGCAACCTAACACATCTTTGAATCTTAAACTCTTACCGTTTTTATTGAAAATTGTTTTTAAAGTAACATGTTTTTCTTTTCTTTTTGTAATAAATACTTTTGTAAACAAAAGTACGGGATTATTGTTATATTCGTCGAGATGGAACAAGGCTTAATGAGTGAGATATTTTGAGTTTCACGTTAGAAGCATCTGTAGTTCCGGATTTTGATTTTTCTAAGTGTTGTTATGCTACTTTATATTATGTAATCAGATTGCCGTCTTCTCATTTAAGCATCCACGTGACTGGCAAATAACCAGCTTTGCGACTGGTTGTCATGTCATTTGGCCCGAGACTTTGAATTTATCGTTGAAGTTCTAACTATCTGAAAGCTTATAGATCAAGATTCTCAGCTAGGAGGGAATTCCCTCCGAGGAAGAATTTCATAGTTTCAGGAGGGGAAAAATGAGGTCAGCCTATTGTTTAGCTGTTTAGTATTTAATTTTAATTTATGAATATACAAAACTACTTTTATTCAAGTTTTGGTATTTATCACCATTTTCTACCCATTTCAATGCTGAATTTATAAAGCATGTTAAAAAAATATCTAAATCTAGACATATATTTAAATGTATATGTTATTTCTCGAGGTTTGGAAAAGGGGGTGATCGTCTAGCTGTGATGAAAGGGATGCATGGGGCTTGAAAACTATAGACCAACACCGATTTAGCGATTAAACGATATGCGTGATTTAGTATTTGTTCTGTTTAGTCTGAAAGTACATGTGAAATTATTTCCCACTTAGCTATGAATTTTGTCACTTTGAAAACATTTTATAAAATTTTTAATGCATACCTGTTTAATGAATATTAATGTTGCATTCGTTTGGAAAGGATGGTAGCAAGCCTAACTAATGTTCTGGAAGCCTTAAAAAGTGTTTGCAAAATCTTGAGGTTAACGTATTAAAAATGAAACATTGTTTTCTCAGTGTACCGTGCTTTCAAACCAAGATGGATGCATCATACAAGAACAAGTGATGTCCAAAGAAAATAAATTTATAGATCATATAAGAAAGGTATTTAATAGTGTTTAAATTGGGATAGTATTTTCTATTTAGTAACAACCTATGATTGACAAGAGGTAATAAAATGTAGAGCTTTAGTAACTCTTTTTAACTTAATATTTTTGATGCGGGGGGGGGGCTTTTAAAGTCTTGAACTAAGTTCGTAAGTAAAGGTAAACATTTTAACATTTTGTAGCATTGTTTTGTTCAGTTCTTAAATTGCGACCGCGAAAAAGATATTTAACATTGAAGAGCTTTATAAACACCCTGAAAATCATTTTAAAATTCAATTAAGCCATGCTAGCGGTTTACAATGCTACCACCCCAATTTATCTTTAATCTTGGTGAATTCCTTGATAATCATTAAATCGGGGTTTGTGTGTACTTCTTAAACACAATAATGCTTATATTGTCATAATATAATCAATAAAAGACTTTTAGCATCATATCTGCGATACAGAATATTTGTTTGTTGTTATTATTCATATTTCGCTTTATCTTTGAAGCAAAAATAATATGAGATGTTCCTTTCGCCAGAGAATGAGTGAGCGAAGGATTTTTTAATCATTTAAGTGCTTTGAACCTTATCAAAGCAACGGTACTCTGCAGCTGTTGCAAGACAGAAAAAAGTAATATCAAGTCTTTCATTTATATTGATAATTTCAAGCATGTATTTGTTTTTGAGTTTTAGGCTTTTTCTCTGTTTCTCTTTACCTACCTCGTGTAGAAAATGCAAAGGAAATTTGTTAATGGGTTCTCTATGATTATATATATATTTTTAATGATCTTAATGAAAACAGCAAGCTTAATTTCTAAGATAAAATGTTCGAATCTTCTTTTTCCCGTGGCAGTCGAACTTTTCTTTAAAGAAGCTGTTTTATTCACAGATAAGTGATTCCGAATATTTGATTTAGATAGATAAATGTCCCAGAATATAAGATTGATACACGGATTTTGTTTTATATTTCTATGTGATCAAGGATGATTTGAATCAGTAAAAGTATTATTAAATAATAATAATAATGATGATAATAATTATTGTTCCTATTGTTAGCTCGCTTTGGGCGTATATTTCTATAGCCCATTTCTATGGCCCATTTCTATTTCTATGGCCTATATTTATATAAAAGGGGCTGTAGCAGTATGTACATCTTCGTTATCATTGCATGAAATATATGAAAATCAATAAATTCAAGAATAGTTCAAGGCGATAACTAAACAAGTTTGCAGCATTTCAAGAGATGCTTTCAATCCGGAGATATTCTCTGACATTCTGATTACAATAATCAAATAATAATAGTGTATATGATTTTTCAAAATTTTTCTTTAGAAATTCATACATTTATGAATTTGAGTGAATATTTTCGATTTTGTCCGCTATTCCTATCTTATGGCTTGCCCTTTTACTGTCTTACGAATGAATAGTGATAAATATAAAAAATGTCGGTAGTTAGTTTATACACTTAAATATAATTCATAATAATTTATGATACGAAAACTTTCCATATATCATCTCCAAGGAACGGAAATTCAATTTAAAACCTTGAAAGAAAAGCATTTTTAGTCAGAGTTTTAATTAATATTTTTTAAACCTCCTTTACTTTAAAAACATAAAAATCTCCCAAGAAAAATCTTTAATCGTAGAAATACCAAAATCAAAAGTAAAAATTTTAAGTATTGAAAAAGTAGCCATTGTCATGGATCGCAGATTAATCGACTTATCAAGGGGATAAACCAATCTACCATCAATAAACAGTAGCTAAAGAAAGAGAGAGTGTTTCATCTTACTTCAAAAAAAGCATCAAATTATTTGCTAGACCCAAATCGTAAGTCACAATTAATATTCAATCAAAATAAAGACATTAGTCATTTTAAGCCAAACGAAAGGCCTGTAGAGACATTAGGTTAATTACAAACAGGAGAGATGAAATATATGCACTGCCTTCGCCGGGGATCGAACCACGGACCTCTGAAATACCGGCTCAGTGTGCTGACCATTACACCACGAAGGCACGCTAAGAATGTGGGAGATAAACCTTATAGGCCAACCAGTTCAATTCAAGCGATGACGATTTGCAAAGTCATAATAACATTTATCAGATACTATTTATTATTTCAGTCTTTTGATAAATCTTGAAAATTTGTCCTTTTCGAAACTGAAATCACGGTCTTTAGAAAGTTGGTGTCAGTTAAAAAAGTAGTTTGACGATCATTTGAACTGAAACCGTTCTTAAGGCATAAAAGGCTTCTGAAGACTAGGAAATTTGAAAGGTCTTTCGCGAGAAGTGCCGCAGTATTATTCAGACCAAAGTTTTTGCCGATGCCGCTTTTATTTCTATCCTGCCAACCAGCGTGCGGAAGTTGGGACAAAAATGGGATTTCCTCTGTCTTGCCTGGCAATATAAAAGCGAAGGGATTTGGGAGATTCGGAATCGCCTTTTCTCCATTCGTAACACGTGTTCCTTATCCAGCGAGAGAAAAACCGTCTGGTAATTGAGGATGCGCCAATCCTCCCAACATCCGATTGTGGGGTGCCCGCAGCAGAGAAAAAAAAAGGCATCTTCTTCATTAAGGGATTAGCCGCTCGGGGGAAATTCCTATCTGCTTTTAGCTCTTATGTTATTCTTTTTATTATATTCTATTAACTCATCTCAGATAGTTATATAGCCGGTCTTAGTACATGAGTTACACTTTGTCTAGGCCAGAAATATGCTACAGCTGTGTATTTCATCCTCTATTATTTTCTTTTGGATAATTTTATAGGCTGCGCCTTACGTTTTGTTCGTAATTTTATATAATTTTCATCGTTTGACTATCATTAATGCCATAGATTATAGTGCATAAAATGCAGGAATGAATAAGTATTTTTATCAGTGAACTTCGTTGAAATACATTCTTTGCAACTGTAATGAAAGAGATATTGATCCTTTACCATAAAAAAATGACTTAAATCCCATATTAATTCAATTGTTTCTCATTCATCACTGGGTTTGTTAAGAAATAGATAGAATTTCACCAATAGTAAAACCTGAAGCTTAAAGCTTAAAAGTAGTTCATCAGATAAACAGTTTCCACCTTTTGAAGAATGATGGTACTAATTATGTCCGGTAGTTTTTATTTTAATTAACCAATTATTATGACTTAACTCTTTACTATAACTTCTTTCTTTATTTCTGACCAGAATGCAGATTAGATTTTTGTGTATTTCAACTGAAGGTTTTGAATGTTTAGTTTAGAGCCGCATAGACAGCTGCGTCTTTCTATTACTTCTTTTACTAGCTCTGCCTGAAGTTATATCCCGGCTTTAGTTTCTTGCTAGACGATGTTCTAAATTACGCGCTGATGAAATTCTGAGTCAATTTATTTATTCTATTTTATGTGTAGTCTTCTATTACGTTATCTACATTTGAAATTTAACTTTCTGTTCTTTAATGTTAATTTAAATACTCGGAAGGTAATGGAAGTTCGTTGTAGCATAGGCTGTGGTCGTTCTGTTTAATTTAAGCTAAATAAAACAGTTCTTTTAACTTTCTTCGGTATTTGTGATTTACTTAAAACTAATCAATAACTCGCTAGCGAATTAGTTGGATCTGCAGGACTTAAATACAAGCTTTCAGTTTAAGTAGAAGCATACAACTTGTTTGCCTTCGTGTAAAAGAAATTTCGTGGAATGAAAACTACCTTACAGACAATCCGAAATTAATCCATAAAATAATCTTGGACGAAGCATTTTCAAATATAGATCAGACGACAGAAGGTTCCACGGGAAAAGGAGAGCTTACGTGAAACTCTCCTATAAAACTTTTTGTCTGTTTTGGAAGAATGCTTAAACATTCATTCGCTCAAATACTGTTATTCATTTTCCACTAATTGATCGAATGCTCTTGAACAGATTAGTCGTACATTTTGTAAATTGGTACACTAACTAGAAGAAACTTTTTTTTTTTCATCCCAGCCGATTTCTTTTTAGTTTTTTCAGCATTATCTCTCTTACAATATTCTTTCTATTGTCCGTTTTCGTTGTGCGTTCACTGATCAGCGATAATCATCTGAAAAAAATTCGTAATGAATATAAATATGCGCCCAAATAATCATAATAATAGTAATAAAATTTGCAAAATTAAAGGACCTAGATTTATAAATGTAAGGAAATCACAAAATATTATAAAAATTTCTATATACTGATCTATATTTTTTGACAAAAGGGATTTTTAAAAACCCTTTCTCCCTGTGCCTTGATATTCAATATGGAGCGTTGATGGCTGCTTTTTTTAATTGTTTAATATATTTTACTTAAAAATATTTAGTCAGTTTCTAATTTTCAGAGAGTAATGAGTTTGTGCTTAGTATATAAGTTTTGAGAACATTTTATCATTTTGTTCTTCCTTTAATTGAGACTTCTTAACACAGGTATTTTAATCTTCTCCATTACCTCACATTTACCATTCGTCGTATAATATGACAATTTTGCATAATATAGCAGGTTTTTACTTTGATCAAACTCTTTCTGTAAGCTGCAAACTTCCTTAAGCGTGCCAAACCTGCCTTGTATGTTAAACTTATTCCATTAAACATATTTCATCTATGCTTACCTCAAGCATGTTCAGTGCTCGTTGCGAAAATTTCCATTTATTTGAAAGGAGTAAATAAATTCTTATAATAGCTCTTATTAATACTTATAAGGTATTTTCTTCCTTCTTTCCGCATGCCTTCGTGTTGTAACTGGAAGCACATTCGACACGTATTCGGCAGGTCCAGGGTTCGAATTCCGGCCAGGGCATCGGTCGTTTTTCAGGTCTCCAGCAACAAAACCCCTAATTGTTCAGCATACTATAAAGAAAACTGTTATTAGCCCAAAGGGCGTTAACCCGGAAGGGCTATTAATTCCATTTGGTATTTTGTGTTCGTTCACTATAAATGTCGGTTCACTTTTCAAATTGTTGCCACCAAATATTGTCGCCCTGTGATTCATTATTTAAAGAAATGAAGTAATGAACAATCTGCGTAAATGTATGTATGGCTCTGGCATTGTGATAAAACAATGGTACCTAGAGCTTTCACATTTTGAATAATATAATCTTCCACCGCATATGGGCACCTGGAAGCCGAAATTTGGAATCTGTTTTATTATTGTTTTCATATTTTGTAACACTTTAACGAATTTTTGATTAACAAACTCAACGATATCAAAGCAAGCAATGGCAACACTGTACGGGGGGAGGAAAACATTTGGATCGGAAAGTCTAAAGATATGCTTATGCAATATTGCTATTGAATTGAATTTTATGGTTTAAGTGCGGAGAACATGATATTTAATAAATAAAGTAGCACAAAAAACGTTAAAAAAAGCCCTATTTGGGCCTAATGTAAAATTTAAAAAGCCTTTAGCCTTTTTTCCCCCCTCAGTGCTAAACATGCTCTAAAAACACAAACAGTTTTATGTAGTACTTCTTCAGTTACAGTATTTTCAAATGATGTTACTGAAATGAAACATTATGTGTAGTCAAATCCTTCTCAAAAATGTATATTAGATGACAAAGCGAGATTTTTGCATGTGTATAATATTTTCTATTGTATAATCTTTTACTGTCAATTATTCGGCTATCTCATACTTTTAGTTGGGAAATTACCAAAGAAATCAATTCCTAATAAACACGGAAATTACATTACTAAAACTTTTCGCAATCGACGCAGTTAAAAATTCCTTTTTTCAGCATCCCACGCGAAACTCGTGAAAAACCCATCTAAAAAAAATTCATAACTGTAGTCGAGATGTTCTGAGACTGCACACTTTTTAATAGAAAATTCCGTCTTTCATTAATAGATACTCTGTCAGGTATATAACTGAATTTTTATCTTTTTTCTGGGTCGTGAATTGTTAAAAAATATCTCCATTGATAGCAAGATATGAAAGGAATATATATCATATTTCTCTTTTAAAAATTTTGCGTTGGCGAATCGAATATTGTGGAAAGATGAAGATTTATGGGAAAAAGATTCTTCGTAGCTTTTTGTTTTTGAAATGTACTCAGCTAACTTTAAATTCTTCTATAAGTCGCTGTGTAGGTTTCATGTGCTAGAATTTGAAACAGCAGTTGTGTGCTGTGTTTCGTTCATAACTGTAGTTCTTAAGTTCTGAGACTGCTCATTTTTTATTATATAGACTGCACTTTTTTAAATGCATTTTACTTGTATGTTTCGTTTTAAGGTACTCGAGATTATACACTGCATACACAGAGGAATGGTGCTATTAAAAAAAAAAAATTGTAACAACTTGCACTTTGCACAGGCACAACACTCTCTACCAGTAATGACAACTGTCTAAAGTCTTTTAAGCACTGCTAGCAGTTTGCTTGTCATACTTACAGAATAGCTGTGAGACAAGTTTCCAAGATGGAGTCACATTAAGAGAAGACTTTTCATGTGTTCCATTTTGTGATGAGCAGATTTGCGATTACAGTGCAGTGTGAATTTTGTGTGCAGTTTTGAAAAGCCGATGCTGCTCGACTTTCGAAAAATCAAAGCTTCCTTTGCAGTGCTGTATGTATGAGAAAGTGCCCTTCCTTCCTAGTCTGTTAATCTTCGAATAAAATATCTTAGTTTATTTTTTTCATTCGCAATATTTATATACTTGAATCTGTTCGTGAATTCATTAAGAAATGCGAACGCAAAAGAAAGAAAAAAAATATTTAAATAAAATTATTCTTAAAATTTGTGATAGCTTAATGCGTTCTTGATAGCTTGAAATAAGTACACGATCAGAAGATAATAATTACATCAAAAATTAGATAAAGGAAGGGATTCACTGTCCAGTTGAAAGTACACATATAAAAATTGAAATCAAAGTGATAAAATAGATGTAAAAAACATAAAGTTGTTGAAAATTCTTTGGTCTTTTGCAAGGAGCAGTCGAAGAATTTTCATTAGTCACATTTCTGAGTTATCTCTTGATTACTTAATTAATCACAGCGTACTATCTTCATTTGAAATTTCTAAATTTTGTTTATTATAAGTTATAAAATATATTGCATATTTATGTATAGTACCAATTAATGTTGCGTTTATTTACAATATTATGCATAATTTAAATCATATTTAATTTACATAAAACAAACTTTAAAAATTTTTATTTCAGAATTTTCATTTATAATAAACGTAGCGTAATAAAATTTTGATGCCAAAATTTATAAGAAATGTGAATTATAATTTTCCCCTTTAAGTTGAGTGTTTGAACTGCAGCTAAATTATCGGATTAACCAATTAATGGAAGTTGTTAAAATTCAACACAATCTCATAATATTTGAATATTTTATTAACACCTCAAAAGGTGAAAATAATCGATCTTAGTTGCTTCATTTATCAAGTTTCTTTGTTAACATTTAACGCATTGATTATTAGCTACTGAATGGATTTTTGGTCCGTGCTTGGGGTTAGTTTTGTTGTGTTGTAAGGTTTTAATGAAAGGGTTTTAATTAAACATATATATATATAATGTGTATATATATATATATATATTGTTATACGGTTTGTATATATATATATATATTGTTGTACGGTTTTCTGGATATTTGGAAACATCATTTACGACATGTACTAAAGACTAGTCTTCTGATATATGTAGTTGAGTGCAGGGAGCATTTAAAATATTCAAGTACCTAAGTTTTTCAGATTTTTACTTCCTTCTACGAAGTAAAGGAAGCATTATATTCTCGAAAAATTTTGGATGTCCTACTATTTCAACGAAAGTTTTCCATTTTGATCACTCTCGAAATCATCTGAACGATGTTTTTGCGTGACATCTGTACTATATGTACAGTGTGGTACTATACGTATGTACATACACATGTATGTATGTATCTCGCTTAACTTAAAAATGAGTAGCCTCAGAATATTGAAATTTTGTATATAGGATTGCTATAACATGTAGTTGTGCACCTCCCTTTTTGGTTGCAATCCTCCGCACCAAAGATATATATATATATATATATACACACATACACCCACTCTGTTACCTGGCTCGGAGAGCTCAGTTTTTTCGTTCTTATATGTTGGTAAATTGTGCATCTTTTGCTTCGAAAGTGATTGAATTATGTTGTTCTTATGTTCGAATTAAGGTATGTCTTAATTAATTCGCATACGATAGTTGTAGAATTGTCAACAATTTAAAAGTTGTTTAAGTGCTACTAAGCCTAACGATGCCGTCATTTGTTTATTGGAACTCTTAGTAGAATAATGTCTTGTTTGCAGTATATTGAATGAAAGGTAGGGAATTTTACTTAACGTTGAATTTGATGGGCAGTCTTAATTTTGTAAAAATGTATTTCTAGAAATTCGATGCAAGAACGTATTTTTATTGGCATTTTTTACTTACATAAACGCAGAAGGACTAAAATCAGTTATATTCTTACTTTCGTTTCTAAAATTATGTGTATCGAACTCTTTAAGTTAATTTTGATGGCTTTAGTAATATGCTCAGTATGTATCTTGTAATGGTCACAATTGGAATATGTATAAACAATTTGTTCTTTGTCCAGGTTTTATCCAGTGATCTTTTATAATAGTCCTAATAGTAGTCCAATAGAATTGTGTATTTTAAATAATCTTTAGCTCGAAAAAATATGGTTTGTAATAAGCAAATTTTTTTATATTTCTGATTCATTAATTTTTTTTAATTAAAAAAACTCGGAATTTGGAAATTATTCAAAATCGTTTGCATTTATGCTGTATAAGTATAATGCGCGTTTGTATATGTATTAGAAAATATAAATATATAGCTAAATCAGAAGGGTTCCGAATGTTGAGCACACATACGTCTAGTTCTGAGTCTTTTCGGTATGACAGTCCAGGTTTTTCAAATCTTATCGGAAACAAGAATTTAAAAGAGTTATCATTTTCGAAATCCGCTGCCTTTGAATGTGCTTTCTTAACATACGTACAACTATATAGCTTTCCTTTTTTATTTTTTTACAAACGTAAGGTTGGAAGCTTCCGGATTCTGCCGAGAGGTTGCGCTACGCAAGTCTGTCTCATCTGATCCCTTCCGGTAAATTCTTCGGATGAAACTAGGGAAGCGTGAAATTGCTCCCTCCTATTCCTCCCTTTCCACTTTACCGATCCACTGTCATCCGGGATCTCTACTTGTCAACTGAAGTGAAGAAAGATTCAAAAGATAAATCTTTTTTTTTTTTTTTTTTTTTTTTTTTTTTTCCTTTTTTACTCTCCGATTGTGCTACCTTTTTGGTACTTCCATATTCCTTTGATGTTGCAAGCTTCTCTTTGAGTCTCTTCAAGAACGGCGGGAAACTGTTCTGATGTCTTACTTATTCTTCTATTTTGTCATTGTTTTCAACGTTTGATGTTTTGTCTATTTAATGTTTTGTTTCTGTTATTTTTTAGCATATTCTATGTTTGCGTATTTTTTTGCTTTTCATAGTCAAATTCCATACTGAAAAAAGAAATAGTTCCCAAGGTCTTGTCTGCAAGAAAATAAATTTTTTTGCGGATTTCGTTTGGCGTTTGTTTTGCGAACAGTTGACTGTCCTCAATGAAGGTAAACCTTAGAATATCGTGTGAATATTCATTCAATGCAAATGTAAATTTTTATGTAAAGGTAGTTTGAAAATATCTCCGTTTTCCCCCCTGCTGTGCTTTATTTGGGTTAACTGATTCATATTTCATCTTACAGAATCGTAATTATTAAAGCAATTGTTGTAAGCCATATCTGCATCTTTTTTGGAAGTGTCGTGAATATTATGTATGGTTGTGTTTGTTGTGAGGTATTAGTACATGCGTCGTACTTTGATAATATAATCCGTCGATTCAGCTATCCGGATTTTGACTAGTAGCAAGAGCACTGTTTGTTTTCGGTGATTTTAAGGTCGAACCAGGGAACTTGTGCCTCTGTACTCTCTCTGCAGGTTATCTTCTCTATAACCAACGTCCGAATAAAAAGAGGGCGGATCATAATTCGTGTACGATTTGTTGACTGTGGATCATTTGGCCTCACTCCAGTTAGAAACTTTTAAGATATTACCCAAGATTACTGTACTACAAGGCTTGTTCTTGTCGACCAAAAACAGCATGGTGACACCGATGTCTTATTACAAAGCAAGGTTTAACCACTTCCTTGAGTAAAGTGATGTCACTGTCTGGAGCGCCGGAAAGACCTTGAATGCTCTGACCTTGAGAGCATAACCTTTCTTGTTTATTGACATTGATTGGTATTACCTCATGTGCTATCGTGCTATAACAGTAAGCATTGATTAATCGGTTATGACGATTAAGTTAATTGTAATAATTGTATAAAGTGGTATTGTAATTGCATATTCAATACGAAAGTCTAGAATTAATATGAAGTAACTCTCTAAATGTATTCTGATGCGGGGGCCAAACGAATGCCCAGCGGGTAGAGTAGTGCGGCGGAGCAATCAATACCTGTAAAAGTCACTGACGAAATTCTAGTGCTCCGTCCACTTTTTCCTGTCCTTGTAAGAGTAAGCATGTTTCATGTACTGTTCAACACCGTTCATGTGGTGTTCTGCTGCAACAGTAAGCATGATCCATGTGTGTCCAACAGCATCCGTGTGTTGTTCTGCTGTAAAATTAAGCACTGTTGTCCGGAAATCGGATCTCCGAAAGTGAGTTCTTCCAAGCATATGGTCTGTTTTTCTATGATACTCATACGAACTCATCTTCATGGTAATTTAACAGAGTTTGCTAACTTCTCCCCCCTTAAAAAATGAAGTCAGGTGAACCATTCTTCTTGTGAATCAAATAATATTTCATGGTCCTGATATACTGTTACTCCGTCCCCCCCTTCCTCTTTGGGAAGTTAAAATTTCTTTTTTTCCGAAACTAGACGCTGCTATTCTGTTTCTGAATGAAGCGAAAGATCATTCTACCGTTTTGCTATGTGATACATATTTTAAGTAGATAAAATATGTTAAATGAAAAAGAAGGAAAAGAGCGAATCTCAGAAAAAATCTACAGGGGAAAAAAGAAGTATGATGCCTCAGTTCAACGACATTGAATCATACGTGATTGGACTGGAATGATGGCAATAGCGGGAAACTTTTCCCCGACTATGGATGGGTAACGAATAAGGATGCGTACGTTGTGTGTGGATCAAATTATTCTCTTTCTTCATGGATATATATATATATATATATATATAGTCGCATCTGCGTGGTTAGAATAAGAAAGCTCATATTTTATAAGAATAAACGAAACCAGGGCGAATGTTGCCAAAAATTCGTAGTAAAAATAGAAACATTAAATGAAATGTTCACGTTAAAGTATTTCTTGGTTAATTTTCAAGCAATGCTATAAATTCTGTTTATCGAGATTGAATTTCCCGCTTCCAGAAATGAATACATTTACGTTTCCTTTCATTATTTTATTAGTTTATGCTGCATTTTTCCTTGTGTGCTTTCATATATTTTTTGAAACTCTTAAATGTTTTTGGAATTCGAGTAATATCAATATTTAATCATGTTGGATGAGGGCTAGATATAGAATGTCTGTAGTCGTCTGTTGGTACATTTGGTGTTTCAAACTGTATTATTATTGAAACAGTACGTTAATAGTTATACATTTTGTCCGAAAGTTCAGCAACAAACGGAAAACTGATGAGAACTCAAAATGTATACAAGCAAATTGGATAAGGTATGATGATAATATTTATTATACTGCTTGTAACTGAAGCGCAAGAAAATGTTGTACAGAATATTTACATTCTGTAATATCAATAAGAACTTAAAATCTCCTATATTCGAGTTTAAGAATTAAATATTAAAAAAAAAATCATGAAGTTTCAGATTTTAAATTACGTCCAAAGGGGCATTTTTTTAAACATATTTAACATTTTTTTAACCGTAAAATTCAGTTCAAGAGCAATATCGCAAAATAATTTTAAAATGAGCATATCTTTAGAATTTCCGATACACAATCTCACGCGCTGTAGATAAAAATGTGTTTTCTGTGCAACGTTACCATTGCTCACTTTGAAATTATTGAGTTTTTTAATCAAAAATTTGTTAGTTTTACAAAATATGAAATCGATAATAAAACAAATTCCAAGTTTCAAATTTAGCCTTCCAGATGCACATATTCGGGTGGAAACGTTCAGTATTCAAAAATGGAGGGCTCTAGGTACCGTTGTTTTATCACAATGCGAGAAACATACATACATTCATGCAGATTTACCATTATTTAATTACTTTAAATATAATACAGGGCGATAATGTTTGGTGGCAACAATATGAAAAGTGAAACTATACTTTTAGTGAATCGACGCAAAATGCCAAAACGAAATTAATAGTCGTTCCTGGCAAATTGCCCCTTTGGGCTAATAAATAAATAAAAAGAGAGATTAGAATTTCTCAATAGTGAGTGTGATCACTCTAAACAGCAGTACAGGCCTAACAAGAAAATCTCGTGTTGTTTATGATGACGGAATAAATTGCATGTGAGTGGATATTAATGGCAAATTGTTTCAATGGATGCTGCTCATGTACTGTAACAACAAGTAATTTATTACTTGAAATTTGAGTTGCAATTTATTATGTTAGTCGTTGAAACCCTTTGTAGTAGAGAGACATGAGATTTTCCCAAGCAGAGCGAATTTTTATTAATAAGCATTGCTTCGCAATACACTCTTACGGAAAAACTGTTGAAACGTTCAAAGAGACCTTCCCAAAATCTCTGGTAAATTGATCCAGATCGGTAACCTGATCTCTAGCAACTGGAAACGTTCGCAGTGTGAAATGAAGCTGCCACTCGTCTCTCAAGAATGAAATCTTACAAATCACCGACTAAGAGTCTGAGAAAGATGGTATCGCATTCAAATTTATGTGTTAGCAAGTAATTACTCAAAATCAAAAACTCGTTCTGCTTGTAAAAACTCATCTCCATGTTACACTCAACAAACGGTTCTGGAAGTTAACCGCCTAAACTTAAAATGAAATTTCAAGTGATATATTACTTCTATAGGGTTGTCATCCATGCATTTTGTATTACGCATTTTTTTGAAATTTTGATGTGTAGGACTTTCGGATCACCCAGGTTTATTTCGTGAGCTAAGAGTTCTTATAATTAGCATAACACTAACTCCTCTCCCTTGCAGAAATGTTACGAAACATGCTTATACTATGCAAAATATAGATTTAAGAGAATAATTTGTCGTATTGTTAGTGTTGTAAAGGAAATCATCACTAGATGTAATTAAAGCAGTAGTGGTTCCTGAAGTATAGGTTGGGAGAAAGTATTGATAAATAAATAAAAGTTAATTACCTTAATTAATTAATAAGAAAATATTTTACTCCTTAATTACGCATATTCACGTATAAATATTAAATTAATCAATAGTAATTATGCATATGTTATTATTTCGTTATGACTCTTTTTTCTTCTAAGAATTAACTATCCTTTTTTCTTTTTTTCCTCAGCGGCTCTATCAAAATTAGGCGCAATAAATCGTAAACTCGGGTATACGGGTCGCGAAGCTGTACTAAGGGAAACACTGTGCTATAGTAATAATTTTCATTTATCGGCTAACGGGATGAAAGCTTGGTATTATGGATACGGCTTTTTTACCGGTATAAACTATACATGTAGGATCATCTTACGGTATAAATAAATTATTTTAATAAAAATTATCGTATTTACCAGATATTTCTCTCTCTTAGCGTCATTTCCTTTCTAGCTTTTTTAGTATATAATTTAGAAACTTCTCGTTTATGGTAACAATATAAAATATGCGCACAAATCTTAAAGTACGTATTTTGTGTAAGTAAAAATGATGTTACTGAAATTGGTATGCCCTTTAAATAACATCTATAATATTAAATGATATAATAAAATAAGTGTCTTTATGTGTTCTTTTCAATATCCTGTTTTGATCAATTCAACCATCTCTTCAGAAATAGTATAACCACGTAATTTTCCCCTCGCGGCATTTTGAGTATTAAACTTAGTACTAAAAGAGGGGATACGCGAGTAAATACAGTATTTACAGTGAAAAATGAGTTAAAATATAGTCTAAGAATGCATATATGGTTTTCTTTAATAGTTCTACAGTGTTTAGATAAATAATAAAGAAAAAATTCTTCATAGATGCGAATAATACATAGATGCGATTCAATACGAATAATACCTCTTCTTCCCGTTAATTGAAAATAATGTGAGAACAAATAAACAATTTTGTTGTCAGTGAGTGTTTTACATGGGGCATGAAATGTAATTCTCTCCTCTTGTGTTTGCACTTAGCTTGTAGGGGGAGCTGTGCATTTATTTACATAAAAACGTGTTAAATCATTTTTTCGAATCGTCATTTTCAGTTTTGCAGCTTTATATTAGCAGCTTAAAAACTTCTTAAGTTGAAGTTTTTGTAGTTTCAAAGTTTCAAATAAAGTGCTCAAACTGTTTATTTTGGGGATTCGGAGAACTGTGACTAATATATTTTGTTGTTATTCCAGGTTTGACTACCAGGTACTTTTGCAGAACGCGACCTTCTGCTTGGTGCCCCGAGGACGTCGGCTTGGCTCCTTCAGATTTCTCGAGGCTCTCCAAGCGGGTTGTGTGCCCGTTCTCTTAAGCAACGGGTGGGAGTTGCCATTCAGCGATGTTGTTGATTGGACCAAGGCTGCCGTATGGGCTGATGAGAGGCTCCTGCTGCAGGTGAGTTAAGAGATGCATTACTGTTATTAAAAGCAAACTGAACATTTCAGGAAACCCTTTTATGTGTTATTCTTTATTGATCCGTGTTACTGATGCAGTTTGTTTCCGTCGATCTTACTTTCCGTGAGGGTCATGTTTGAAAAGTGATAATTGATATCGATGGCTTATGGTAGCATAGTCTACTCTTAGCTAAAGAGTCATTATAAAGTCGTAATTTGTTTAATACTTTTGGGGATAATACATAATTTTGTAATGAATTAAGATATAAGCGAATTGATAACAACATCTTTATTAATTTATTAAGTATTATAAATAGTACTTTATATGAATTAAACTTTTAACTACAGATAAGGAGAGAAAACGTTAATAGCTAAGAAAGTTGTTTGCATTTTTAACTGTATGTTTGGTTTCATAATTGTAATGCATGATGGAAATTTCCAGCAGTTATATTATCAGATATAGATATATGAAAATTAAAAAAAATCTCGAAAGCAGTTATAAGGTACTTTATCCGTTTATACCATGTGCTTTCGTGGTGTAATCAGAAACTCGCCCTACTAGTAGTCAGTAGGTCCGGAGCTCGAAACTTGTCCCGGGCACTGCTCAATTTTCATGTTTCCTGCTTTGACAAACCTAATGACTCTACACACTGAGAAGTAAATAGAAGAAGAACTTAAAGATTGCTTCCTAGATTTTATTACCATATTTTAAGTCCTTGAATTTTGTGTCAGTTATTTGTTAAGAGTTTTTGAGTAAGATAATTTCTGAGTGTTCACTACAGAAATTTAAACTTAAATTTTAGTGTCTTTAGTTTCTTTAGTGAGCATTCTTTTCTTTAGTGAAAGAGAAATTTAGACTTTAATTTTAGAGTCTAAATGTCTTTAGTGAACATTCTTTTCTTTTTAGCGAGCTTTAGTGAGAGAGAAATTTAAGACCCTAATTTTGAGTGCTATAGCAGACAGAACGGTAAGGAAAATTTTCGTGTAATTTATTGTTCTTCCACTTCAGATACGTATGCAATAGTTGTATTAATATTAACTTATTTCTATTTCTCTAAATTTTTATTCATAAAACAGTTAGCTTCGTTTTTGTTCTGTATTCTGTTGTAGAAATAGTTTCCATTAATTGTTATTAAATAAAGTTATTTTATTTGTTTACAATTTTATTATTCGAATCTAAATGTAAAGTGAGGAATGAATCCAATAAGATTTATCGTATGGAATAAAAAATTGTTTTTCTGTTCTCGTGCAAATTTTCTGTATGTGAAATTTGAGAAATAGAGAAAATTTCGTAATTTCAGTAGCTTTCTCCATTATGGCTTTAAATTATTTCATTTGGAATCATTCTGTGCATTTCAAATTTTATTCTTGGCTCAAATACTTTTTTCCAAGATTGAGACTTTACTCGAGATCGATTTTATTTAACGTGATGGGCTTTTAACTAATAATGTGTAATGACACAAGGAAATTTCAGAATTCTCCTCAGTCTCCTTTGTTATTATTCTTCAATCGGTTTTCAGCAGAAGGGTTACTTCGGTTGTGCAGTTTTTTTACAGTACTAACTTTTCTTTTCATATCTGAATGTATTAAAATGATTTCAATTTTCTCTGCTCATGCACAACAAAACAAAAACCTACTTAAATTATTGTTATTTTAAATAGTCTCGCTTGTTATTCTTCAGTTAGCCAACACTTACAGTTCGTTAATCGAAGTTAATTATTCTATAACGTAATCTTTTCGAAGTGGGTTCTTTCTCTGGCTGATCAATTCCTGTTTATAAGGAAGCTGTTTGAGTGTGAAAAAAGTAGGTGAATATTGATGCCTGCAGTCGGGGTAAATATAAAGTAACTGTCAATTCTTCAAATTCTCATCTTAACATAAAATGGAAGATTTTATGCAAAAATAAAGCCTAAAGGAGACACAAAATGTAGTACTTATTCGATTTTTAAAATTATTTTCCTGTTTACTGTCTTTCAACTGCAACTCTCAACAAGTCATAAAATTAAAATAGCCATGCGCGACCCAGTTTGATGACTAGATTACGCGACCCAATACCGTATAGGGTGAATGGGCATGTTTCGTGAGACAGTGTTCCCCCACCTTTTAAAGTAGAAGTTACCAGTTAGCAGTTAAAAAAATGGGTCAATTTCATCGATGACCATATTCTATCGAAAGATATACGCACGTTCTTGACTCCATTCATATGCTTATTTTTCCATTTAGCATTTCCCCACTTGTATCCGAGTGGTTAAGACTGCTGAATGCTGTTAGAGTTCGATCTGGTTTCGAATGCAGGCTAACGGGCTGGCTGCATGTTGATTTTTCGTGGTTTTCCTAATGTGTAACGCGAATGTGAGCTAGTTCTCCATAGAAAGTCCTCCACAGAGGCATGTCTTCCCTAAAGGAGATGGCCCTCGCGTACTTTTACGTATAATAGTAACCTAACCTAACCATGTACTATCTTTACTGAAATGGTCGAATTGTTTTGGCAGTAATAATCCTGCTACACGAAGGCGAATAGTGTTACCCTAATCAAATGATTAACTGTAGTAATTGAGATTCAAGCAGATAAAAGAATTTTCTATCTCTGTCGATTTCAAGTCGCGGGAAATATCGTAGTAATTGAATTTGGTTACTGGACAGCATTAAAAGTGTCTTTGTACAAGGCTTATCAAAAAGACGTTCGTGCTGTTGTGCAGGTGAAGTTAAAACATTGTACGACCCTTGAGCAAAATGTCATACTCTGAGCAAACTGGATTGCTTTTTCTCATGATATGACTGACATCGTGATAGAAATTATTGGTTAGATTAGAAACATATCCCTGTCATGTCCCAATCTCATATTTGTGATACATATCACCCTCAGACTTTGCTGTTTTCTCTTATCAGCGTCTTTATTTGGAGTCAACATTTTTGAGATAATATACGCTACTCAAGAACGACGCGACGGCCAATCTATGACAAATACCAGAAGAGACATTCCACCGATACTTATAGGAATATCAAGAGTTTTGAAGTAACTTTGAAGTGCAACAGATATAACTTCAGAGGTAAATAGGCAACATATTTAAAAGTTCGAAATAAAAGCTCTACATGCAGCGTAGGTTGGGTTGGCGTAACGATCGTGGCATCCTCAAAAAGAAATTTTTTTTTTTTTTTTAAGTTCTACATCTTTTGACAAGATGCAACGGTCATCAAAACGCAAGTGGGCACTGTCATAAACGCACGAACATGTTGGCATCCTAGCGAATTTCGATGTCAAGGGGGGGGCAAGTTCTCGTTAAGCGTGCCGGGACACCCATGTTAAGCTCTTAATCTTGGCGAACAGTTGATTAATTGCATAAAGGTCCTCATATCTTAATAATATTGTTATGTAGTGATTTTTGGTTAGTTTAGAATTATGGATTAATGTGTAGTTAATTG
>KL819289.1:0-24322 GCA_000611955.2 Stegodyphus mimosarum
ATTTTAATTTGTTTAATTATTATCTTATTTAACCAATTAATTTGGTTTATTTAATTTATTTTTGAGTCAACAGAATTTGAAAAGATTTCAATTAGCTTTGTTTTAAGAATACTGTGCATACATATTGTAATTATTATCAGTAAAATTTATCAGTTATTATTATAATTAATGTCTTAAGTTATATATTTTCTGTTTTATGATATTTCAACGTAATTATTGTATACTTTTTTATGTATATCACAAAAAAGATAACGAAAGAAGTTATTTGCATGACATAACCTCCAAGCGATTAATATTTCCCTTAACGTTCCAGGACATATTTATAAAAATTCTCCTTTTACATATATAAACCGATTTTCAATTTTTTTAAATAATGTATTTCATTGTTTTTATCCAATTTTGGGTGATAAGATGGGTGATGTATTATGAGGCAAGTATTTCGAAGCGGGGGCCATAACAAATTGTTCAACTTAAACTGTCTTCATAGAATTTTCTTGAATTTCTGATGAAACTGACTTTTCCGTTATAAATAAGTAAAATTATAAACATCGTTATAATACCATTTCACAGAATAATTTAATACATTTTTCTTTATCAAACACAGTAAACTACTGAAGAAATTTTATCTTTTCATTTAAAAGTCATTCCATAATTTTGTTCAATTTTTGTTTCTGATTATTTACTGAGTGAGATTCTGAATTGTAGTATTGAAATAAGCGAAACAAAATAGTATTCGGAGGTGAATTTGAAACCAAGAATTTAGTGAGTTCGAAAGAAAAACAGTTTTTACTCCACATAAAGTAATCAAAGATATTTCAATACCTACGTTCCTTCACTAAACCTTTTCTATTCCGTCGAAATATTTAAATGAATTTTAGCAATCCAAGTGAATCATGATCACAGTTACATTAATAAGGAAAGATATTTCATTAAAATAGAAGCATTTCAGATGTTCATTTCCGTTATTGCTTGAGAAAACGAAGCATGAACACAGAAGAGGGGTACTTTTGAATTTTTATAGTTTATTCTAAAATACAATCTCCAGACGAATGTTCTAAACATAGTAGTATTATTATAAACATTCCTCACCATTGCAATACATGTTGTTAGCTATCTGAAGAGTTTTCCAAATAAAAATCATTAAAGAAGTACTTAAAAAATACAAATATTTATTTTGCATTTATAAATTTTTCTATACTGTGTTACAGCAACAGCCGCCAGACGTAAAAGTGATTAGTAAAACTCGAAGCCGAACGGAAGGCCCCGGATTCAAATGTCCGAAAAGGCAAGGAAGTAAATTGCCTGTCACTTCATAGCAAGCAAAGATGGCCGCTTATTAGGTGCCTCCATAATAAAATGACCATCGCCTCTAGCCTCAGTGATATCTTAAGCTTAACTGGCTAGTACTCTCCATTGAAAGTATATATAGCAGCAACTGGAGAAATTTCATCGGTAATTCTGAGAACTGAGGAAGCAAAGAACTAATGTAATTTTAAAATGTTTAATTTAATGGTTTTCTTCAAAAACATACAGTCCGTTAATTCATTTCTCTAATTCTGACTTAGTTTTAGTTATTAATTTATATATAAAGATGAGCCGGAAATTCCAAGACCGCCTCAGGCGGTTAATTCAGGGGCCACCCCGAACGGCGAGTTCGACCTATGCCACTGGAAGTCAATTTATTAAAGCAATAATAATTTTAAGACACTTATTATTTTCAAATGAAATCAAATTAGAATGTCTAATCACGTTACCATCTTTTGCATTTATTAAAACTATTGTGTTAATTTCAACTCGTGGATATGTTCTGTACATCTAAGAAATAATGAAGTAATGAAATTAGTTCCAGCGAGCTAATGGAATTATTATTTCTTTTCAGGTGTTCCTATTATTCCCAAAATATGAGATAACGTACGTATGGATTTTTTTCATCATTATTTTGAATTTTTTACATGTTTATAATTAATGAATGTTAAACTCCTGAACCCGTATTTTCATCACAGTAAACATTATTTTATTTACCAGTTTTCCGCATAACCTGCAAACCAGTTTCAAATGAATAGAAAATCGGGTTTTGTTCCAACTACAAAACGAATTTATGATATTATTTTTAAAAAAATTGATTTATATTATACACCGGTATTTCAAGTATTAGGCAATTTATAACGCATCTTAATTATAATTCAGGACCATCTCACCTGCTGCCATCGGGCTATTTCATCTGTTGGTTACATACCCAGGAGAAAATACAGGCAGGCAGGTCATGAAATACATTCTTGGTTCTTACTTTTATTACTTTCGGCCAAATTATACGCCTAGGTAAGGGAGTTAATGGTTTTGGTTTAGAATTTCGATAGTGAGTTTTCAGTGATTTTTGGCTTGGTTTATGGTTATTATGACAAAGCACTCGAGAGTTATCTGCTTAAAAGCGGAAAACATCGATGTTTAAAAGGAGTCGTGAACTTAAATGTCTATTCTTAATCATTTTCATTCGAAATGGGGTACTGAACTGAAAAATGAAAAATCAGTTTTACTGTCAAGTAACTGTGCTGCACATCTCTGCATACTGCCTGCAAATACGTATTCTTTCTTCTTGCAAACACAACTTCTATCATTCAGCTTTTAAATCTTCTAAATATCAGTAACGAAAACATGCCGTTCAAAAAACGGACTCTTATTCCTATGAAGATGAAGTATTTCGGAGCAGATGACTTCTCTAAAGGCCAGGCATGTTATAGAGAGCCAATCTGGGGTGGACTATGAAATGCATGGCCTCATAGTCAATAAAACAGAAAGCATAAAGTAGATACAGAATAGAAATAGAAAGCATTAAATTCGCTACAGAAACTGAAAATGGCAGTGAAAGTTATACGAATGAAAACGATGACGTTATATAATCTATCGAATTTTAAAACAATATTACAAATCCTAAGATGAGATCTGGAATTTAAAGGCGATGAACATTAAAATTACCACCAATTTTACGAACTTCGAATTGCAATTGAAAAACTGCTGAAAAACAGCACAAATCAAACACGGATACAATAGTTCCACATAAAACTGAAAATTTCATCAGATACATAATTAAAAATGTCTCCGGTCTAGAAAAGCCATAAGGCGACCTTGGGCTTGCCGAGAGGGTTAACCACGCCATACAAATATACCAGATATGTAATACTGTAGAATGTTTAAACAAATTTCAAAATTGTGTAACATTTTAATTTTAACACTAAATTTTAATTATTACATTGATCATCAGTTTTTATCTTGAGAAATAAGTTTAAAACGGTTCTCACGCTTTGCAATAACAAACTGCCGTCTATTAAATTCAGCCACTTAAAAAATTCAATGTATTTTGAACGCAAGGGATTTTAATAAACGGTGAATACTGTGCTATGAATAACAGGTATTTACATCAAGCATCCTTTGTAACATATACCTTAATGTTATAAACGAGAAATGAAATAATTCCTCTTAATGATACAACCCATTTATTAAGCATTAGCTTTTTGTAATTAAAAATAAATCAAATAGCCATTTTCATAATAACAAAGAGCAATCTTGAACAAATTTATGAAAGTAATAATGCTAAATTAACTCATGAAAGCTAATTTTGTATGATTCTGTAGATATCGTTGATTAAATATATCATGTCTTATATATCTCGTACATCAGTAAATGAGTTCGTAATTTTATTTTATTTCTAGGTTGAAACTTCATAAAATGATCCTCCGAATTAGCAGCATTCAGGATGACGACCTTACCGAAGACCTGGCTTTAATATTAGTCCAACACATTCCAAGTACTCCACTCGAAATATTTTCATATTTCACCTGAACATACAATGTTTTCTTTGTGAAAAAAAAATTTCTTTTGTAATTTCATACTCTCAAATAACTGCAGACTTCTAATAGAACAATAAAAAAAAGTTTTTGCTGCTATGTACTTATTTGCTTTCGGTTCATTCAGGAACATTTCAGATATTTATGCCAAGGCAGATGTATGATTGTTGATTAAAATACCTGGTCTAAAGCAGTGAAAATTTTTCAAAATTCACTTTCTATTCGCTCTCTCGCTTAGGTTCCTCAATTGTATATGCTCTTATACTCGCAGCTTTACGCTAAAATATTATCCATCATGTAAAAGTAAATAATCCTAACTAAATCACGGGGCATATTCTACCAATGGACTATGTATCTAACGCAATTTTGATCATTTACGATAAAATAAACGTTTAATAATTTTCATGTATTATACGATACGCATGACGTGAATTTTATATACATCGTAGCAAAATGCCTCTCTCCTAATTCCAAGCCTGCACCAATATCTATTATTCAGATAATATGAACGTAAGTTTATATACTATTAACGAACAGAAGGTACTAAACAATATTATTTTGCATATAGTGCAAATAGTCGTATGTAATATATTTCCTTAAAACAGCGTTTCTAAGACTATTGGAAACAAATGAAGTGAAACAGGTAAGTCAAATTCAATGTGTCCTGTGGGCCAAATTATCCAAAAAATCAAGTGGGCCAAATTGTCATTCGCAGGATCCGGATTTTGATGACCTAAGCACTTGATGAAAGTGCTCGGTAAATGGACTTAAAATGAAAAAAAAAGCTATTAAAAAAGAGAAAAAGGATTCTCACCAAAAAAATAAAAGATTTATATAAAAAGTGACACACAATCTCTGACAAATGGATTAAAACTCAAGCAACTACATACACCTACCATTTGAATTTTATTTCTCTTCTAAATTTCTTACCTTATGCAAATGTATTACACTTGCACTGAAGTGCTTCTTGATGTCTCGAAAATGAAAGATTTTCTGTAGTCAGTACATAAGATTTTACATCGGAAGTATCTTATCATCTGTTCCAGCAGTTAGAGCAAGAAAATAGCATCACTTATGGATAAATTTTATTTAGTTTCAAAACAGGCTTTTTTCTCCTGTCCAGATGAAGGATATTTTCGACTTTTATCTAAGGATATTTTTGATTTAGATTGGAAGCTAAAACTTTTAGTCAAAATAATGTTGAATTTTGTAGATGCAATAATTGAAACTTTGCGTTTCATTTTTTTAAAACTTCACCTAATTTATCGATGTAATTTATTTCCTCCGTTCAATTTACGTAAAACATTTACAGCTTACTAAAGCAAAATCGAAATCTGAACCAGAATTTAGATCTTTGAATTACAATCAGTTTTACACGATTTCTAGAATATTAGAGATAAAATCATTTCTGGAAGTTACATACTAAAGCAAAATTGAAATCTAAACCAGAATTTCAGATCTTTTAAATACGATCAGTTTTAACCAGATTTGTAGAATATTAGGTAGACAATCATTTCTGGAAGTTACATAGAGTTGCTCTCCATTGATGCAAAAAATAATTTCGTCATCGAAATATCTTTTTTTCCCAATTTCCCAGCTGCCGTTGAAATGCAGTTGTGGCAATAATAAGAAAAAGCAGATCCCTTTTGCAATATTACTGTGGACTTTCATGAGACCTTTATAACGTTTTCCTATGCTTGGTGATACTAGAACAAAATATTTTTCTGGACTAGCAATAAAGTAGTATAAGATACTCTTTTCAGACAGTGATGCCGCTATATACTATGGACAGTAAGGAAAAGTTTGTTAAATGACAATATACTTTACTTTAGCGTAACAACCTTCCCTCCCAACCTTACATTTTGAGTATAGTTTGACACCAACAGAATCTCATACTCATACGCGCAGGGTCCAGACAGTGCCCAGGGGCTGCGGAGTGCAAACTAATTTATAAGGAAAAGATAAGACAGACCTTTTCATAAGAGGTTATCTTAAATTTATTTTGTAGTGATAATTACCTTTTTAATAATATTTATTCGTTTAACACATTTTGCTTTATATTCCAACTATGTTACTACGCATATAATCATTAATTTACATGCACTCTTAACACTTCTTATTTTCGACATACATAGCTTGTTCGCACGAACTCCATTTAATTCCAGATGCAAAATCTTAATTTCTGTCGTATATCTCATCGTATCGTATATCGATGGGCAAACTTTAGTAGTTAAGTTTATGGAGTAGTTGAACTCCCATTTTCTAGTGCAGCCAGTGCCAGACGCACAAAAATTTATAATTGCAACGGCCCCACTTACAGACTGTCGTGGATTGTAACTACTAAATAACAAAACTATTCACCTTTCGTTTATTCATAATCTAAGTGCTCAATTAGTAGACATTCAAGAGGCAAACGTGCATCTATACATCAAAACATTAGTATCAAGAAAGAAAACGACTTTGGCGCATACGCGTTACGCAAATAACGAAGCACATGAACAAACGAAGCAATGCTTCATTTTAATCCTTTGTTTTCTGTGCATTTCAGGTTTGTTCCTCCGAACTGGCTCTTGATGAAGAACTAAATTATTTAAAAGTAGTAGCGATTGACAGGGGCTTTTCACCCAATAATATTAATCAAGCAGTTAAAAAATTCTCATATCCACACACTCTCTTGTTTTAGGAGATTATAAGAACTCTTTTGTCGTTCCTTTCTTTCCATCAATTAGCTATAAAGTTGCACGTAATTTACAGAAATTTAACTTTCGAGATACCAATTCCCCTATAAATAGAATTTCGAGTTCCATACTTAAGGAACCCATTCCGGCTATGAATTCCTGGTTTATTTTCAAGATCACTTGCCAGTTTGGTTTAATTTACAATGCTCAAGCTGAGAGAGCCTTAAAATTTCGCGTTAAGGAATATAAGGCATAATTAGGCAAAAGGAAACAGAGAAATCCTCTGTTGCCCCGCACTGTTGGTCTGAAAATCACACTTTTAATTTTTATGCAGCCAAAAAAATCTTTCTGTTCTAATTAAAAAAAGTTTTTCTGTTCTAATTAATGACCCTAATTCGAATCCATCTCTAAATTCAGACTTAAAGGAAATTATGTTTTAGTTCTGTTGTTTCATCAATAGATGACGCATGTAGCTTAAGTCCTGTCCGGCCTTTCTACACTTATCGCGTTCATTTGCGCTTTGGCAGCTGAAGCTGGTGCTTTGGTAAAAACCATCGAAACTAGTCCTGTGAAAATCGCGAATAACACTGATTTTTGTTGTTTGACTTCGAAATTAATACTTCTCTAAATCTCTTAGAGCATGAGTTTCTGACTGGAAATTAAATGAAAAATCGTTTACAGCCCAGAACGAGAAAAAAAAATAGCATGGTTTGAAGATACGCAACAGAAAAGCACCTAAACCATGAAATTTAGGCGGGCCTGTTTCTCAGTTTGGAAAAAATGTGTTTACGGGAGACAGAATTACTTTATTTTGTAAAGCCATGTGTTGCAAAAACCTTTTTCTCTCGCAACGTCATGTTTTAGCCATTTACAGGCTTAAACCACTAGTAAGCCGGAAGCGGTTGTCTCTTTGCTATAGAGACGTATAATAGGCGCGCTACCGTTGCCTCTTATGAAGGGACGGACACATTACATCCATGCAATCTTCGAGATTCAAGCCCGATCCCTTCGGTATGACAGTCAGAGTCACTAGCCACTGTCCCGTCTGGGCGGAATTTCTGAAACACAATCTCGCGTACAGGAGATAGAAATGTTCTTTTCTTCGTACAGTGATGCCGTTGCTCGCTTTTAAATCCCTGAGTTTCTTAATCAAAAATTCTTTAAAGATTTACAAAATATGAAACAGATAATAAAGCAAATTCCAAATTAGGGATTCCAGATTGCCATATTCGTTTGGAAACGTACCAAACCTAAATTAATAGTCCTTCTGGACAAACTGTCCCTTCGGACTAAAAAAACTGCAATTATGTAAAATATGGGCGAGATAAGTCTAAACGAGAAGCTAAACAAGCAAAGAAAAATAACCAAGCTTCTCAATTTTTGCTTATGTACATTTCTTTAGTAGTACCATAATTGAACGCATTTTCTAAAGAATGTGAACGGAGGAATTAAGGTTATTCAAAGAAAATTAATCGAACATTTTGAACTGAAATTTTAAAATACAAAAACAATTTCGGCATTTGATATTTATCCTACATTTGCGGATAAAATATTGCTCACGATAAAACAAAAAATCCACAAATGTTTTGGAAAATAATCGTCGGTGTTCGTGTCTCAAAAAATACATTTTTGTATCATAGAAGCTCCAAATTCGTTACGCTAAATTCTCCTCTATTTTACAGCCGTTCTGTAGCAAGCACCATATTACTTATGTTACAAAATATATCAGTTTTTTACCTATACATAAATCTGCAACATTGAAGCAAACGAAATGCTTCATCGGCACAATATGAAAAGACTAATGGTATCAATGACTTTGCAATATCAATAAATGGAGTTAAACTATGCGTTGGTCAATTCCTTAGCCGTCATGGCTTGCATTTATAGGGTCGAAATTCTGTACAATCGGCCCTACATCTACATGATGTAAAATCGATATCTCCATCATTATATAAATGACACTTGCTACCAACATATTGTAATGGATTTTGTAATATTTAATTAGCTATTTTTGGTAGAATTGTAATTAAAATTGTTTCATTTTCCCGTGCAATGCAGCGTAACGTATTTTAAGAGAAAGCTACACCGGAAAAGTAAAAATACAAGAGCACGTGCGTATACCATTTAATAAATAGATATCTCGTAATTATTCTCCTTTGCTTTCCAGAAACCTCGAGAAAATAAAAATTTCCAGAATGTTTTCGTGCATGATTAAAAACTTTTAGAAAGCCAAAGAGAGAACATTTCCGCTCACTGGTTTTAAGCGAACTGTTGTTGTTTACTTCGCTGCTGTAATTTTGTGATCGCGTTAGCTTTCTCTGCGCTTTGAATTGAGTTCTGTTTAACGTTTTATTTGTTTAAAACATAGCTACTTGCGTGATATTGTGATATTATACGAATATCTTCGAGGAAAAATCTAGCGTTGTTGTTATATTTCTTGTGATAAAAATAAATTTTTATTGACTTTTTATCGGACTTGTACATTCAATCCATTACGAACCAGTACATACGCAACAATATCATCAACACGAGAAAATAAAGATTTTATAATGACTTAATAATTCGTAAGAAGATAATGCAATTTCTTCGCAGTTAAATGTACAAATATATGCACATGGTGTAATTCAGTTAAATAAACTGTTTAAAAATAAAACACGTAAACAAAAATAAAGTAAGTAATAATAAATTCCAAGTGCAGTTACAATAAATGGTTTCTATGTAAGTAAATAATACTTCACAAATGGTTAAGGTATAACCTCCGCAAACTCCTGCTAATGTATTTTTTTAACTTTCTTATTAAACATCGCTTTTTTCGCTTTTAAGTCACATAGAATTCAACAGTAAAGTGACAAATTTTTTAAAAGGGGCATATTTTTTAAAATTCCATGTAGGGTGTTGAGTGTTGCCCTACATTTTTCTGCTTTTTTTTTTCAGTCTGTTGTTCGTCTTGGCAAGCAGAGAAAAATTGCGCCTGCCGTCGGCTAGAGCCTTGAGCACCTTACAAGAAGACACTACGACTTCGACAAAAGACAAGTTTAATGACATTAGACAGAGAATTGGTAAGGAAGGGTCTTAAGAGGGGATGCCCACAAGGTTCCTGTCTTGGATCCGTCCTTTGGAACATTGTTGCTGACTCAGGTTTTCTTTTTTCAGTCTTTGGAAACAAAGAAGCTAGGCTTTTAGCATACCAGACGACTTTTTACTCATTGTAGCAGGCCAAAGCGACCTCGAAACGTGCACTCGGGATTGATTTAATATGTTTGCTGACTGGGCGAGAAAGCATAAACTTAAATTCTCGGTGCCTAAAACACAAGCAATCACAACTAGTCGAGGCTCTCAATTAGCCTTGCAAATTACCGCAAGCACGTCGCCTCTAGACTTGTTAGTTGAAGAAGAGCTGAAGTGGTTAACGTAAGCAGGCTACTGTTATATATTTTAAACCTCCGAATCCGAATGTCTTAAGATCCAATGATTAATGTGATTTCCTTTTCTTTATTAGCTTGTGTTCGCCTCTGATGCCATTCTTGTTTTTGAACAATCTGCCAATTTTAAGCTCTGAACTTTAGTTATGCTGTAGTTGTAATGTTAATCGTTGCTGTATGAATAACTTAGCTTTACATTCTCCTAATAAACGCTAGTTTCCCTGCGATAAAGTTGTAATTCAGTTTAGTATAACAGGTTATGGCACAGTAAATTAGGAGAAGTCTTTCATAAAGGCTCTTAGTAACATTTTGAATCAGCATTTTGGATTAAATTCGATGAACAGTGATTACTTTCGTTTTCTTCTTTCGTCCTTCATGATTACGTAATGGCGGCTATGGATCTAAACCGTGTGTGCATCGAAACGCTGAAAGACCTAAACTGCTATACTTGGAAATTTAAATTGGAACTTTTGCTGATTAAAGAGGATTTATGAAAAGTTATTATCGCAGAACCTCCATTACCAGTAACTACAAAATGGGTTTCAAAAGCCGGAAAAGCTAGAGCAACTATAGGGCTTTTATTGGAAAATAACCAATTAGGACATATTAGAAAGTGTACGACTACGAAAGAGACATGGAATACTCTCAAACAGTACCATGAAAAGTCAACACTGTCTCGAAAGGTTGGGCTTTTGAAAATGCTGTGTAATTTGCAGTACAGCAATAAAGAACAAATGAGCAATCATCTAATGAAAATGGAAGCTATTGTGGATCAACTAGTAGCGCTAGGTGAGAAAATTTCAGAACCTTCATTCGTTGCATTTATTTTAAGTAGCTTCCTTAAAAATTATGCTACGTTTATAACAGCTTTAGAAACACGACCAGAAGCAGATTTAACTCTTGAATTGGTTAAAAAATAAATTGTTGGAATATAATAGTCAAAACGAAAATAAAGAATTTGGTACAGGAAGCGAGAATAAAGATTTCAAGTCATATTCTTCTTTAATGTGTAACATTCCAGCTGATAAAAATGAAGTACCTAATTGTTTCTTTTGTAAGACAATAGGGCATTTAAAGGGTGACTGCTGGAAGTATGCGAAATGGAAGCTTAAGCATAATCAAAAGCAACAAGTCAATGCAACTACAAATTCAAGTGAAATTAATGGTGCGAAACAAATTTCTAATCACCATTGCTTTACAAGTGTGAACAATTTACATGGTTACTGGTGTATCGATTCTGGAGCCACCATTCATATGTGCAATGATAAAACTCTGTTCAGCAGTTTTGATAGTAATTGTGTTCCTTAGCGAATAACTTTAGCTAACGGATATACAGTGCTTAGTCAAGGAAAAGGTAACTGCTTGGTAAAATATCACAATAATCAAAATGAGAAAATACGGATTACGATCAAAGATGTGTTTTTTGTGCCTAACAACTATCTGGAAATTTATTTTCCGTAAAGAAGCTGACCAATAACGGTTATGAAGAGAAATCTAAAGGCGCAGAATGTCATATTGTGAACAATGATAATATAATAGCTTTCGGCTACGTCAGAGGAGGTTCGTATGTTCTTAAGGAAAGTGAGCGTGCTCTTCTTACGAAACAAGTCCATACGGAATGCATTTATGACTGGCATATAAAATTAGGTCATTCAAATCCTGCTGATATTTTAAGGATGTGCAATGAATCTATGGCTGAAGGTATGAATATTGCTCCCTGTTTTACTGTATTAATATGTGAGGATTGTATTGCTACCAAAGCATTCAGAGAACCATTTTCGAAAAAGTCTACTTCGCGAACATCCAATATACTCGATTTAGTGCATACAGGTCTCTGCGGACCAATGCAAACTGTAACTTCAGGTGGTGCAAGATATATACTAACAGGAATTGATGATTATAGTAGACACAATACAGTTTACCTTCTGAAGCATAAAGAAGAAATTAAACAACGTATCGCACACTTCATCAAACAAGTATTAACACTTTGGGAAAGTACCAAAACGACTGAGATCAGATCGAAGAGGGGAATATGTAAGCAACGACTTTGAAAAACTGCTGAAAGAAAATGAAATAATATATGAAAAAAACTGTTCCTTATTCTCCGCAACAGAATGAAATCGCGGAAAGAAAGAATCGTACATTAATTGAGATGACAAGAGCGATGCTAAAAACATCTAATCTTCCAAACAAGTACTGGGGCGAAGGTGTTATTACAGCAAACTCCCTGCAAAATAGGTTGCCAACGACAGAACTTAAAGTTACACTTTATGAAAAATGGCATAAAAGGAAACCACCATTAGCACATATACAAGCATTCGATACTCCAGCATATGTGCATATACCGAAAGAGAAGAGATAAAAACTTGACGACACGTCTGTTGAACGAGTCATGGTTGGATATGAAGAAGGAAGAAAAGGTTTTCGTTTGCTGGATACAAATACCGACAGTATTGTAATTAGTCGGGATGTGACATTTATACCAAAAGATCCCCATTCTAAGGATAAACAGGAGGATATAGAAGATCTAACTAGATTTAAAGATAATTCATAAAAAGAGTATATCTCTGAAAATACAGAACTGAGGCGATCTTCTAGACAAAACAAAGCTGTTGCACCTATGAGATATAATACTAGTTCGTTCTCAGCAGAATGGGAGGAAGTAGCAGATCCAACTGAGAAGCTCGGAATTCGACTATCGGCGTGGGCAAGCTGAACTTTCATGTTTCCTACACCCAAATAAGTCTAATGACTCCGCAAATGTAAAGCAGAATTCTTTAAAAAAGAACCTGCAAGTTAGAGAATGATAATGTTGCTTAGTTCGGAGCTTCCATATATATATTATATATATTATATACATACATATATATATATATATAAGTGTGTGTGTGTGTAATAATTTCAGGAAAATCTAGAAGAGGAATCAGCTTGCAGTCGTAGTCGTCACTGAGGAATGGATTTTTTGATGCGCAGTTAACACCGGTACTGCGCATCAAACAGCTTTCAGCACCGGTTAACCCGATTGTTTACACCGGTTCAACCCGATTGTTTACACCGATTAAGAGCTTTCAACAATCGGGTGTAAAGATTTAGCAAGATGCTGATACAATCCAAGTTCAGCTAATTACCATTTTTATTTCTAGGCATATTAGAAGCATCCTTCGAATATACTTTTTGATCTAAGCTATTACAATAATTTCTCATATACACAGATTAACCGGAGAGATATCATTTTAGACGAGGAAGCAAAGCGAGGAGCTACTAGCAAAAAAGAAACTAAAGCTAGCGAAAGAAAGGGGACATAATTAGCTCGCCAGAGTATCTATACCAGAATAGTTCTAGAGACAAGCTATGATTAGTTAGTATTAGTTTAGGTTTTTCACTTTACCAGCAACGTTACGTAACATAGAAAAATCAATATATATATAGGTTGAAGAAGAAGATTATATCATCGTGTTTAAACCACAGCTGGAGGGAATGTAAATGTCTCTTATTAATAAGACGAACGTATAGTTAAGGAATTGATCAGTAGGATTTGTTTCCGCTTAGCAATTTAATGAAAGATAATTCATCCATTTTTCTTAATACTTTTCGTAATAATTTTTGGGTCCATACCAAATTAATTCAAGTGTATATTTAAGAAATGGAGCTATGCAACCGAATTTAAAAACTCTAATTTTAATTTATAAACAAAAAATTTATAATTTTTTTAACAAATATACTCTGACAAATGATAATAAGCTTCCACAAGACAATGAATCGTAAAAATGGATTTAAGTTACAGACAAAAATTTAATTTATTAACATTTGTTGAAGACAAAAATTAATACAATGCCAACAATATTGTGATTCTAAGAAATTTAGTGACCACCAGCGGCCGAGCGGTAAAAACGCTGAACACTGGTAGTTCAGCCCAAGGTTCGAATCACGCGAACGGGCTGGCTGCATGGGCGTTTTCGTGGTTTTCCCCACAAAATTTTAAATTTTACACGAGCCAATTTCCCTTAGAAAGTCCTCCACGAAGACATTCCTCCCTTTAGGCAGATAGCCCTCGTGTGCTTTGCCATAATTGAATAACCTAACCTAACCTAAGAAATTTAGTTGGAATTAGAGATGAGCAAAACCGCATAATTGAATAACCTAACCTAACCTAAGAAATTTAGTTGGAATTAGAGATGAGCAAAAAAAAAAAAAATAAATAAAATTTTCGAATAAATTTTATTTCAAAAAGTTCGGAAATCATAGAATTTAAACACACATTTTACATGCAAAGACAAATGTTCTTTTCGTCCCTAAATTTGAAATCGTACTTTTCCTGGCACATTTCCGACAAGAGCTCTCGGTGAATATTAAGCTTTTAGAAAAGACAAAATTTTTCACTGTTTTTACAACAAACGGCGAACATTCTTTTAAGTGATATCAAGATATCATTTCAAGAACTTAATACCTCTTGAACCTGGAAAACATCTTGAATACAAGAATTTTTTAGCTTTTCAAGAACTTTAGAGACTTTGAATTTGAATTTTTAATTCATACCATTTTCTTTTCTTACTTCTAAATGACATTTTTTACACTTTTTATATATTCTGATTTTGAACTGAATTTATAAATTTTTTTACATATTTAGATATGAGAAAATTTATGAACCAAATGACAGGGCGTAATGAAACATCAATGTTATGTCTCTGAAGCCCTTCATTTGCCCCTATCAATTGTACACATTTTATAAACGTTTTTTGTATCAATTGTACATATTGTATAAACTCCTTTGATGCTTAAAAAGGATTTTCCATTGTCAAGCATTTTTCTGTTTAAAGGGGAGGGGAGATATGAAAAGCAAAAATAATTGTAAATCAAAAGTATAATTTAAAATAGCAGCAGCCTCTTAATTTCTCCTCTCTGTTCTAAAAATAGTAATGCTTTTTTTCTGGACTGCAACATTTCTAGATCAGTCCATGACACATGGCTTGCACAGTGCTGATGACATGACTAATTTGGAATCAGAACTCAAAATCTGGAGAAGATAAACTTTTATCTTAATAAGCAATCCAAACTAAACCTTCTGTTCGTGAGTTTCCATGTTGGATAACTGTGCATGTTTGTTTCAGCTTTCTTCCATTTGGACGTTTGTTCGCTCGCTTAGGCTGTGCTAGTTATTGTCCATTGTTCCAAAAATGTAATCTGTATAAAACTCTGGGATGCATAGGGCACCCATAACGATGATGTGAAAGGAAAAAAATAGGTATCCTAAGAGTTAATTATCAAGGAATGAAGTTATGTGTGGGATACACGACTACATTTTCGAGTAATCAAAATCGCTGAAACAACCTTGTATTTGGCGTACATTTACCACAAACACTCGATTGATTTCGAGGGTAGCTACAGGTCTCTCCTCATCAGGAGAACAAAATATCTAGAAAGGGAAAGCAACCTCAATAATGGCTTTTTTATAGCCTCGGGTAGAATCACGCGCGAGGAGGCAACACCATCTATCGGCAAAAATAATAATCAAGAATTATGTTAATAGAATTTTAAATGCGTTAGGAAGGACTGGATTAGACTTAAAATCATTGACTAAACATGCTAAATCTTTGTGAATATGAAAAGCTTCAAGAAAATCCAATTCACCAACGGAAGAAGCATTTTAGATAATTTTTGCAGATCCAAAGTCAAAATTATGATTAAATTTCCAACTATGATACGCTATTGAAGACTTGCTAATTTCGCCCTTTGGACATAAGATTCATGTTCCTTGATACGAAACTTTAAAGCTGTTTTTGTTTGGCTAATATATCTCAAGCCACACTGGCACGATATATTATAAATTCCCCAAGTGTTAAAGTCAAAAACGCAATCTTTTAGAGTCGAACCGTGAATTTTATTGATAGTGGAGAAACTGACCTGAAAATTGAATTTGTGGAGAATCCGTGCAACTTTATAACTAACAGAAGAATAAAATGGAAGTACGACAAGGTCATTAATATTATTTCTAACAGTGGAATGTCTTCTATGATGGGAATCTGAAAATTTTTTAATGGCTTTATCAATGATCACGGAAGAAAATCCTCGGTCAATAGCAACTGCTTTTAAATAATTAAGTTCATTGCTAAGCAAAGATTCTGTGGAACAAACTTTGAGCGCGCGAAATACGTAATAGTAAAAAAAAGCCATTTTTTGCTTAACAGGGTGGCATTTCTTAGCATGGGGTGGTAAACAAACTACAATGGCTTTACGGTACACAGAAGTGCTAAAATCAATTTCATTGCGGATTATAAGAATATCAAGGAAGGGGAGGGAATTGTTGGATTCAATTTCAAGAGTGAATCGGATGGCTGGATCATTTGAATTTATAATAGATAAAATCTTGGATAAATCATCTTTATTACCATCAAAAAGTGCGAAAGTGTCATATACATAACGAATCCAAAGATGAAAAGATAATTTATCAAATACTTTTACCTCAAAATAGTGCATATAAATGTCAGCAAGTACAGGATTGAGAGGATTACCCATAGCTAATCCATAATTTGACGATAATATTCATTTTGGAAAACAAAGTGGGCTTGACTTAAAGAGACTTTAGTAAGCGAAATCAACTCATCAATTTCAGTATGTGTGAAATGGAATTCCCTAAGCCTAGTTTCTATACGTTTTAGTGCTCCTTCGACTGGAACATTAGTAAACAGTGATTTGACATCAAATGAAACCCTAATGCGACGCAGTGGAGAAATATCTTTAAGTTTATCGATGACTTCAGAAGAATTTTTTGCAGTGTGAATATTGTTAGCGAGTAAAGGAGAAAATCTGGAAACTTAATATTTGGCCAAAGAATATGATGCTGTACCTATGTTGGAAACAATTGGTCGAAAAGGAATACCAGTTTTGCGGATTTTGGGGAGAGCGTAAAGCCTAGCACAGTTAGCAATAGGTGAAATATGTGATTTCTTAAACTGTGTTGGGAGTATATGAGAAGATTTAATAGTTGTTTTAACTTTTGTGAGGTCCGAAGTTGGAGGATCTTTAGGGATTGAGCAGTATGGGCCTTCATTTATCAGTTTAGAGACTCCAGCAATATATGTGTGTTTGTCCATAACAACAATCTGTCCGCTCTTATCAGCTTTAGAAATAATAATATTAGTATCAGAATGAATTTCAATAAGGTTTCCCTTTCCTCTTTGGTAAGATTCAAATCCAAAGATTTGTTGTTAAAATTAACGTTATGAGTAATTAGGTGGCGGATTGTATCCTACTGCGTTTCTGAAATTTTGGAGAATTTAAAAGCTTTTTCAATAGGGTCGATGATTTGAGGAACTGAAGGTTTAGATGTCTTTGAAAAGTTGAAGTTATATTTTAATACTTTTAACTGATCCTCCGAAAGATTCTTGTTGCAGATATTAACGATGGAGTTAACGTTTACAGTGGGAAGATTAACTAGATGGGTGGGACTAACTGACTGGTGTGCAAGTTTGAGGAATTAAGAAATAAGAACAATTTTATGCCGTTGACAAACGGTATCGGTTCTAGATTAAGATGCATGATCAAATACAGTTGAATCAGCAATTTTTAAATGGAGGTAATATAATTCCCATTCAATTTTAGATAAACGTTTGCGCGTGTCCCTTATAATATGACGAAGAAGTGACAATTTCAATTTATGCAAAATTTTCGAAACGTGAACAGAAGATTTTAGATTTTACATGTATAAATTTGGGAATGATATTTTGGTGTTTGCATTTAAGTAGAAACTGTAGATGATTTAAGAATTTCATACGCTTAAGGCGTAATTTACAAAATCGGTTCCTGTCAGTTGACATATTGTGAAAAAACATCCTGCATCTTCGAGTGTCATCTTTCTAACTACGCATTAAATCCTCTCCAAGTTATTATAACGCAGACCACCATCGCCAATCAGTTGCAGCTCTATCAAAGTTACTCTACAATTACAAAAAGTTGATGAAGCTGAAGCAAAAAAGTGAGTAGTTATCCAACATGAAAGCTGATAAAAAGAAAGTTTTGGTTTAGTTTGCTTATTAGGAGAATGCGTTCAGTTCTCAAAATTTTGAGTTCAGTTTGCGAATAAGCTACTTCATCAGCGTTATGCAAGATATGTAACATGGACTCCTAGGAATGGAACTGTTCAGAAAAGTTATTAGCATTTTTAGAATACAGAGGGGGAATTGAGCGCTATTGTTAAAGAAAACATTGATACTGAAGCGAAACAAGAGGAAAACATTTTGCAAAAAGAAAAACATAAAACCTTGGTATAAATATTTTTTTAAATTTCAAAAATCTTGTAAATATCATAACAACAAATGCAAACTGAAAATTCTACTGAAATATTCGACATGTGCAAGCTCATTTTTCTTAGAAAATACTGCAAAGAGCCTCCTAATGTTTTCAAGAAATACCTGAAAACGTTCACACTTCTGGAAAAACTTTGCTTGAATATCATTATCATAACATTTTGCAGTTCTTATCTTGATGGTCTTTAACTGCTATTGTCAATATAAAACCAAAATTTTCTTTTACATATTCATGAAATTTGTATTAAAATTAACTAGTGACCACTTACAAAACAATCCCCATTTTCTTGATTTTAAAGCAGGGTAAAATAGAAATTAGAAATGAATAACAGTAAACTAACAAAATGCGATATAATAATAGAACAATTTTGATTAAAATGGGAAGGTCCTCACAAATCGAATCAGCGTTAGAACTTGCTGATAGCTGTGGGATGTTTAGCTCCGAAAGAGATTTCAATGAATCAGGTTCACTCTTTCAGTAAAGTAAATAGGTGTTCTGAATCAAGTCATGAACTAATAAAACATCTATAGATATTTTGAAATCCGATAAAATAAGTTTCTAATATACTTTGACTATGACTGCACTACAAACTCATGAAGCACATCATTTGTTAAGATGGTCTTCATTTACAGCAGAAGGCATTACTGGAACCGTATCCTCTAATAACAATTAAATAGATAGAAAAATTTAATAATGCCTATTTACTAAAGAAAAATGTGTTCCTAACAGGCACTCTGAAATATTGAATCATTTAGCAGATTTATACGACGCTGTCTATCAGAAGTGCACTTGGAAAAATATAGAGAAATAGGATGTATTCCGAAAAAATATAGATTTCTTCATAAACACGCTTTACCATAGGTAAATAATACTGAGTTATCTCAGCAGAAATAGCTCCCTGGGATAAAGGTATGTAAATGATAAGGATAAATAGTGGAATTCCGTTATTTCAAGTAATACCTAGTTATTTTATGAAATAACTTATCCAGTCAGCAGTCAAGTGTACAGTTTCCTAATTTATTAATTAACAGATACACTATTAAAGTGTAAAGAAAAAACATTTAACCGAATATACACCATGCAAAATATTATTTATTCAAGGACACAGTTAAATATTATTACAACAGTTATTATTAAAATAGCACTTGGAACTGCAAATAATTTCACGAAACATTTTTTGCGAAAAAAATCCTTTCTTCTTGACCCACAGCGTTTGCCATAAACATTTTTAAATCGGTGACTTTGATCTGTAACAACTGACCGGAGCAATTTATTTGTATTCGATCTTCGAGTAGTTTTTGTTACAAAATATTACGTGAAAATGATTGAATTCGTAACTTTAATTGCAATAGTCCAGTCCACAATATAGTACCTATTACTAACAAACATGATAAATCATGCCATTTACTTTGAGGCCCACTAGCGACGGAATGGAAAAATGGCATAACACTGGTAATTCCGACTTGGGTTCGATTCCAGGACATAAGAGCTTTTTGCATAGGTGGAAGCAGTGGCGTTTTCCTATAGGCAAAGTGTATATCAGACAGTTGCTCTTGTAAATTGAGAAACAAAATGGGACGAGCGGTAAAGCCACAGAACACTCGCAGTGTGGTCGAAGATTCGAATACCGGCGAAAGGGCTGGCTGCATGGGCATTTTCTGGTTTTCCTCGTCTGTAACGCATATACGAGACAGTTTCCCTTAGGAAATTCTGGAAGAAAGCATGCCTCCATTTAGGAAAATAGCCCTCGAGTGCTTTGCCAAACCAAACCAAACCTTCAGAAAAGGCATCTCTCCCCTTTGCAATAATTAACTAAAAAACCGTGCCTTTTATTTTACACTTTAAACGGACGTCGTTCTTTATTCTGTAAAATAGCTAGTTAAAGTGTGAAATTATTACACATTTTAACTGATTTTATCAGTTATTTCACGAAGTAACTTGGTATTCTAAGATGCGTTAAAGGTAAGATATATATTGATATTTCTTTCATACCATAAAAAGTTTTTCAGAGATGCTAAAAATATTTAAGATAAACCTGTAACATAAAAGCTCATAACAGGGATTAAATTTATTTTTCTTTAATTAATACTTTTTTGTTTGTTGGCTTAAAACTTTAAAAATAAATAAATGTGCCTCACACTTAGCATGCTTACTTGATGAGATTACTTACGGAATCACTGATACATACACATTACAGTAATTTTATTTCACATTAAGTACTAATGACTTTGACTTGAGAGATAATTTATTTACATCATTAGACCATGTATTCTAAATTGTTTCTCACTAAAGTAAACCAATAACACCAAAGTATGATATAGGAATTGATGAACTGAAAGCATGTTGTAAATAAATACTTACTCTGCTATTGATACTTACTTTTGAATTGCCTTCCACAAATATGTATTCTATTAAACTGTGTTTTCAGAACTAAGGCGATATTTCGATAAAAGAAAGCTATATCAAACACAAAAGAATAAATTACTTGGGAAAAATACTTATTTTGTCATGTTTGAACAAATGTACTTGAGATTACAAAAATATCCTTCGTGATCTATTTATGGCTTACGGAAACGCTGTTTGGTAGGGAAGAAAAACAATTCAGCTTTCAGAGTGATACAAATTCGATATAAAACATAAATATTGCTTTTTGGAATTAAATTTTTGTTTGTGCTTTAGGGACGCATTTTAGACCTTAGTGATTAGTATATAAGGAGTAACAGTAGGAGTAGTGGCAACTGTTTGGCTTTCTTCGAGTCAAGTGCAAAACTGCTTTGAAATAAAAGGTGGTAAAACTTTGCTATCAGAATGATCTCGAATTATATTATATCCGCACTCATGCTTGCTGCATATGTAACCTATGTAGCAGCTGCTAAAGGTAAGTAGCAGAAATTTGTTATCCTCGAATTTCAGTACGTATTTCGAATATGTGACTTGTTTACTTAAATACATTATACTTAGATTAACTTAACTCTGTGAAACTATACGTTTATGTTCAGCATATGCTTATGTTCTCCTTTATTGTCATTGCCAGAGCATTTACCGCCAGGGGCAATATTTTCGACCTCTTCGGACGCATACCAAAATATTTATGAAGTTTCAAAACAACGTACAGAGAAATAAGTAAAAATTGAGTGAATTTTTCAAATAAACATTCTTCCATTACTCTAATATCTGCTATATTTTACTTGTTTTCTTTTAGCAAAATCGGCAGTTATATTGTAGAAGTTTGTTTAATTACTCCAGTTACCCTGCTGTAAAGAGTACAGTAAAATACCTAATAAGTAGGGGAGCTAGAGATTAGTTGTAAACAGGTGACGCGCACGTTATTTGAAGATTTTTTTTAAATTTTTTATCAGATTTTTTCCTAAAAATGTTTCACAGGAATCTATTGCATAAGCAAAGTCGTTGTTCCGTCAAAACGAATAATGAGAGTTTCTGTGCAGATTCTCCGTTTTAGCCAATTAACGGGAAAACAATAGTTCATAAATTTTGATTTAAGGTGAGTTATTTGATCTTTTTAAAAATTAGATTTAGGCATATATATTGCATACGTATTAAATTTTAAAGCTTCGTTCTAATAGCGGTTTTTTTTAATAAATTAAAATGTCGCAATCTATACAGCAAGTCGTAATATTTTAACAATTTCCAAATCTTATGGTTTCGGAACATCCAAATTTTGATGCATATAGATAGAAGAATGAATTGTTAAGCTATAAAAACACTAGTTATAATCGAGAAGTCATTAATACATTTAAAAATTTAAGCATTTTCCCAAAAATTATTGCAATTATCCTCTTGCTCTTCTATTTATAGGTGCATCTTAATCGATTTGTATTTAGAAAAATTACTCTCACAACACGTAACACTTACCGCAAGTGTGCGGAACATTCGCCGTAATATTACAATATTAAAAACTCAATTCTGGAGAGCGAAGTTTAGAATGAACTTCAAAAATTCGAAGTGATTGTCCTTACAGCTCTCTGTATGTCTTTCTAGGCAGTAACAGGGAGAAAAACTTTGAAGTAATTCTCTGTTATTAAGGAGTTCTTCCTTTTTAGTAACATTGAGGATATCTTCCCTATTTATGTGATCGTTAATTATAATTTAATTTCCTTCCGTATTTTTCATTCAAATGTCTTAATATAGTAAAGAACACATAGCAAGGAAATGAAGCTTTTGAAATTTTGCTGTGATTTCTCAGAATACTCTGTGCAGTGCAGAAACAACGTTTCCTCAGTTCCGTTTCGAATGACAGTTCAGACTCTCCAGATGTTTTCACCACAGAAGTGTCTGAGTGGACAGGATGGCAGAATACAAAAGTTTTTTCTCATTTTATGGAACAGCCTACAAATTCTGACGCCTTCCCAAAATGTTCAAAAGAGTATTTTTCTTCAGAAAGTGCATTTGCCTCACATTCGAGCCATCTATCCATTTAAAAAGTCATTTACAAAATAAATCTGTTATTCATGCACATCCTTATCTCAAAAGGATAATCAGAAACTTTAAGTAGAAAATTTCAGTGCGAACGACCTTCTGTAGTGGTAGTTCGACTTGGAATCAAATCCATGGAGATAAAATGAATGGGTAACATGCCCCAAATGAGAAGCTGAAATTTGATTCAATAATAATCATGCGTTTTAATATTTCGTACTAACGGAGATATCAACCTTTATTCACTAATTATGCAAATGAACAAAGGTGACAGTTTTCCTACCGAATGATATTTCATATATTAAAAGAAGAGGTTAATACTTATAAGGTATTTCTCCCGCCTTCTTCGCATGCCTTCGTGGTGTAGTAATCTGCATGCTCGACGCGTAACCGAGAGGTCCGTGGTTCGATTCCCAGCGAAAGCATTGCTTATTTTTCACCTCTCCTCCTCCGAAATAACCTAATGTCTCTACATACTTTTCGAATGCGCACAGCTTCAGAGATCCAAAATTTACTATACGATTCAGTAGTAAGCACTTTATCTTTAGCTGCATTAAAACTGTTTTTTGGAAGAAATATCTTTCATTCTTAATCCAATATGCTTGATCACGATACTACTGAAATATACCATGTAAACTTAATTCGAGCAATCAGTAAATATTATATAATAATCAAAATTATTGGTATTGGTATAAAGATCTGTCAGAAAGGTTGTAGAGATAATTGGTATTTTTTGAAGCAGAAGCACATGAAAAATGAGCAACGCCTTCGCCGGGAATCGAACCATGGACCTCTCGGTCATGCGTCCAGCGTATTAGCCACTACACACCACGAAGGCATGCGAAGAAGACGGGAAAAATACCTTATATACTCCCCCTTTTAAACGGCAACTGGGGTTTGGGATGACTCAATAGCCAAATCCCGGTGGAGGAGAATCATCATCCACCAACTTTTTAGTTCGTTATTAGAGATATTAGGTTATTTAGAAGCAGGAGAGATGAGGAATGAACAGCGCCTTCGCCGAGAATCGAACCACGGACCTCTCGGTTACACGTTGAGCGTACAGACCACTACACCACGAAGGCATACGAAGAAGGCCGGAGAACTACCTTATAAGGTTACATCCTTAAATATATATATGTATGTAAGATATATAATAAAATACGATAGCTGCTTTAAAAACAATTGGTGGTCTCAAAATTAACATTCTAGATTCAGTGCTCTCCTCCTAAATTCATCTGTTCGCCCAAATTCGAGATTTTTCTACTTAATGCAACGCTACTTGAAAAAGGCAACTAAACCTAAAATTAACCAGTAGCTGTACTTGTACATCAAACTTAGTATAAATACCGCTGGATAATTAATTACATCATTCCATTTCTTTCTCTAAGTGCTGCTCTGTTATCATCGCGCTGCTTTGATTCTCAACAGCGCACGTCATTTGCTATTTCCTTGTAAAAGCCAATGTACACTAAAATTTACCATGTTTAATTAGGATTGAATAAGTGTCTGCCAACTTAACTGGATATGCGTGAGAATAAGGAATATTTATTTAACCAAAATCCAAGTCGTTATCCTCTTTTATGCCTTAACCACAGCCATGATGGATATTGAAAGCTAAACGTTCCAGCGTTCGACGGCG
>KK119002.1:0-14509 GCA_000611955.2 Stegodyphus mimosarum
AGCAGACATTCAGCCAGTGTGTGCGATAAACGCGCCAAAACTGGCAGCGCTTTCCCTTTCTCGACAAGATCGAAAAGTTGGTGAATTCATGGTGGCAAGGAGCGGAAGTTTACGCCTGTCGTTGGCAACAGCCTTGAGCACCTCAGGGCCGTTCCAAGCGGGGATGCAGGGCGTAGATATACGCGGGTGGCCAAAATCAGGAGCGGCTGGATTCTCGTGAAACCAAGACTAAATATTTTAAATTTACTAAATTCATTGTCAGTACTTGCCATATGCCAGCAAGTTTTATACAATTTGTCATATGTAAGTACTTACTGAGTATGAAATAAAATTTTATTAGTTATTGAGCATTTTTTTAAATTTGGGGGCGGCAATCTTAGGAAAGAACGCGGGCAGCAAATGGCCTAGGAACGGCCCTGGAGCACCTTACAGGTGACAGCGCGATTTAGCTCAGTTCCGCCCCAAAATTTCATGGAGAGCACCCCTGGGCAACGGGTCCGAGGTCTCCCCTACCACCAACCTTTCGAGAGGACTTTCGGCTCGTCGCATATTTAGAATGTCCCCATGCCGCACGGACACTATACATTTGCAAACATCCATGCCATCTCAGGGATTAGAACAGGGGCCTTTAGGCATGGCAGTAATAAGCCCAGGTACTCTGTAGGCGGAAGTGACGTCACAGAAAAGGGCGTGACCACCGCCATCTTGTATCACGTGACCTCGCTGTTAGGAATTCTGTGACAACCGAAAATGATGCGTTGGAATGACGTCATTCATAGTTTCTTTTTTATTTTGTAGCAAAGATAATATGTTTTCAAAATTTTATTTTATGGCAACGAACTTTTGAACCGCACGTTTCGAATGACATCAACTTAAACTTCTTATTTTCAATTATTTAATCTTTTATTTTTTAATTAAGTAATCTATCCTCATTTTTATCATTTAATCTGTCATTGAATAATAAAAATTGATTTTTTAATTAATTAATCATTTTCGTTATTTTTATACATGATTCATTTTGATTATTTAGTGCCTCGTTCCTTTTAATTATTACCTGTAATTAACTTTTTATTGAATTTAATATCATTTTCTCTAAATTTTAAATATAACCCCGACGAGGCGGGATTCGAAACCGCCCTCTCTTGCATGGAATACCCGAGTTTTACTACAAAGTCATACTTCTGTCCTTTGAATCCTGTTATTTCACCTTGTCGACCCTCTTTATCTACTTGACTATTTCCAGCGAAAACAACTGTTCAGTCTCACCTCCTTGATATATGAACTGTAAAATATAGAAAATGCCTCCAGAGGGCAGTGCTGTGCAAAAAAAGGGAAAAACCCGAGAGTGTGTTCTCGCAGTGGAAAGGGAGTGTTCCGCCTTTGTAGCGAAAGTGTTAAAGTAATTATAGAGATGTGAAATAAAGCTACAGTCCTAACTTGTAAGTGTTTTCGAGTTACTGAGAAATTGTGATTTATAATAAAGAATTGTTCATGGGCCGACGAGCCCTAGTTAGAAACGAATCAGCGACATCTAAATAAGTGAGTTCGTGAAAACGAAAGTGTGCTCTTCTTCCGAAGGGATTGTGTTGTGTAACTTGTGTTCGTAATGGAAGAAACAATTAATTCGTTAAAGCGTGAAAAAGCTACCCTAAAGAGTAAAATCACCCGTTTAGAAACCTTTGTAGAATCGGTGGTTGAACCGATAAGTGAAGATATTATAACCGAACTTGAAGTAAAACTAGAAACTGTATGCACCGTGAAAAGATGTATAGCCGAACTACAAAAGGATTACTTCAAATTGCCTGTAAAAGTGGACATTAGTGAAGCAGAATCGGATTTAGAAGAAATGGAGAGAGAAGAAATGGAGATTCGTCTGGAAAAAGTCGAAGTAAGATTAAAAACATTCTTACATAAATTAAATGTGAAATGTTTTGTGAAAAGTACTGAGAATGAACAGGGTAAAATAAGTGTTGATAATTGTTCTAAAATAGCCCCAGATGTAAAGCTCCCAAAATTGAGTTTACCTACATTTACTGGTAATGTTTATGAATGGATAACTTTTAATGATTTATTCAAGGCTGCTGTGCATAATAACGATAATTTGTCAAAAGGACAAAAACTTCAATATTTATTATCAGCCCTTAAAGGCGATGCTCTCCGAGTCGTAAAGTCAATCCCAGTTTCCGATCAAAATTATGAAGTTGCTTGGTCACTGCTAGAAGAAAGATTTTCAAATCATCGAGAACAGGTTTTTGCCCACATTAAGCGGTTTATGTCAATTCCACCTATTCACAGTGAGTCTGCTAGTGCTTTACTAAATTTAGTTGACATTACCTTTGAATGTACAAGAGCGTTAGAAATTTTAGAACACAAACTTGATGGGTTTGCTGAAATAATGTTTGCGTATGTATTGTTACAAAAATTAGATGCTTCAACAAAATAATGGTTCGAACGCGAATTTGGTAAGAAAAATAATGTTCCCAAATTGAATGACTTAATTGAATTTCTAAAAAATCATGCAAGAACCTTAGAAGCGTCTAGAGTTTCTAAGAACACGAACCAAAAGCATTGTTCCAAAGGAAATGTATTGTTAAGTACTGTGAAGTCATCTAAGTGTACTTTCTGTTTGGATAATCATATTATATATAAATGTCCTAAATTTCAAGATATATCGGTGAATAATAGGGTTGAATTTCTAAAAAGGCAAGGATTGTGTTTTAATTGCTTTTCAACACATAGTGTAAAGCAGTGTTCTTCAAAATTTTCCTGTGCTAAATGCGGGAAAAGACATAACACCCTGATTCCCTTTGAGAAAAGAAATAATAATTCATCCCATGGTGTACATTCTCAAAAAGCATCTTTCTCACCGAATAATACTAGTGAAATAAACATTTCAAGCGAATTAAATCCGAACGCGATTAGTTTCGAAACAAAAAATGCGATTCCTTCCATAAATCAATCATTTGTCGGAACGAGTTACGAATATGATCATAAATCCTCGGCGCCAGAGCAAAGTTTTCCTTTTCAAGGTCCAAAAGCTTATACATTTTTGTCTACTGCCGTGGTTAAGGTTAGAATGGGAAACGGGGGAATGATAAACATTTTAGCAATTCTTGACGTAGGCAGTCAAGTCAGCCTAATTAGAAAGGAAATCGCGGATATGTTACAAATAAAAAAACAAGCAATAAATGCTCCTATATCTGGCCTGAATAATTCGATTCTAACTGTTAAAAATAAGCTAATTACGTCAGTAGAAAATTTGAATGGAGACTTTAAAAGAAATGTTGAATTTTTAGTTGTAGATAATATTACTGATCTTACTCTTTCGAAGCAATTGGACGTTAAGAAAATTTGTTTTCCAACAAATATTTGTTACGCTGATCCAAATTTTTATAGACCAACGAAGATTGATGCTCTTCTGGGAGCTGATATATTTTACCTGCTGCTCAAACCAAATCAAATAAAATTACAAGAGGAATCTATCGTGTTGCAAGAGACAGTGTTTGGTTGGGTAGTAAGTGGGTCTATGAATTTAAGTAAACAAAAGAGTTATCATTGTGGATTAGTAAACAATTTCGAAGATTTAGATAATCAGTTAGCAAACTTCTGGGAGTTAGAATCCCTTGGTATTAAAGATACCGAATTGAGAAATGAGGAAGATAAGGCCCTAGAGATGTTCAATGAAACAGTTTGTTTTAAAGACGGACGATATGAGGTTGGGTTACCTTGGAAGAGAAATTGGGAGGAACTTAAAGACAATTATGATGTTGCAAAAAATCGACTTGCAAACCTTGTTAAGAGAATGAAACGTGATAATTCCCTGTATTTAGAGTACTGTGATATCTTGAATAATTATTTGAGTGAGGGAATTATTGAGAAAGTGATGAGCCCAGTTAAAGAAGTGAATAAACCTTTATATTACTTACCTCACCATGCAGTTGTAAGACAAGAGAGCTTAACTACTAAGGTAAGGATTGTTTTTGATGGAAGTTCGCATGAACCAGGACAATTATCTCTAAATGATTGTTTATATCAAGGAATTAATTTAAACCCAAATATATTTCATTTATTGACATTCTTTCGCTTGAATAAGATCGCCTTCTTGGCAGATATAGAGAAGGCTTTCTTGCAAATTTCTTTACGCGAAGGAGATAGAGATGCAGTGAGATTCCTTTTCATTGACGATATGAATAATGTATGTGTATATAAATTCAAAAGGATCATTTTTGGAGTAAACGCAAGTCCCTTTTTATTGGCAGTAACTATTAAAAACCATATAGAGAAGTACAGAAAAGACTTTCCTGCTACAGTACAAACACTTGATACCTGTTTTTATGTAGATGACCTTATCACAGGTAATGACGACGTTCCATCTGCCTTTGAAATTTCAAAATGTGCCGAAAAAATAATGAGAGATGCTGGGATGCCCTTAAGGAAGTGGATTTCAAATTCTGAGCAGTTAAGAAAGGAGTGGAAAGCTATGGGATTCAAGCAGTTATGCCCAGAAGATTTAAAGGATAAATTGCATAGAGTTCTTGGTCTCTTATGGGATCCATGTAGTGATTACCTGTCCTTAGAAATTAATAGTTTGCTAGAATTTCTCCAACAGAGAGGGAACACCAAGAGGTTTCTAATAATGGCTGCTGGAAGAATCTTCGACCCATTGGGTCTTGTGACTCCTTTTACTATCCGTTTCAAGTGCCTGTTCCAGGAGATCTGGCAAAGAAAACTTTCTTGGGATGAAGCTTTACCTCCTGATATAAGCGAGAAGTGGATGAGGTGGTGTGAAGAAGCTCCACAACTTAAAGATTTAAAGGTTCCGAGATATATACTTGGTTCTTTTATTAATCAAGATGCAGAACTGGAAATTCATACATTTTCGGATGCTAGCATTAAGGCTTATGGAGCAGTAGTTTACGTTAAGTTAAAGGTTAAGAACGAATTCTTGATCAATCTTGTAGCTTCAAAATCCAGAGTGGCTCCGTTAAAGAAGCTGTCATTGCCAAGACTAGAGCTTATGGGTGCTTTACTTGCGGCAAGATTAGCTAGTGAACTGAAACCAGTTATTGACAAAAAACAAATATCAAGAAGTTTTTTTTGGAGTGATTCAAAGGTCACCTTATATTGGATTCAAAGTCCAAGTAAAAAGTGGAAACAATTTGTATCAAACCGTGTGAAGGAGATACAAAACTTGACAGCTGAGGCTACGTGGCATCATTGTCCAGGCAAGGCTAATCCAGCTGATTTACTTACCCGTGGTACAAGTAGTGATTCTCTTATAAATAATTCAACTTGGTGGACTGGACCTGCCTTCTTAAAGGAAATTATTCCTGAACCTCCAGAACTTAGTGTCACAGAGGATGAGTATTTCAATGAACTGAAAAAAGACTGTGATAGTATTGACTCTTTGAAACTCCTTAGTATAACAAAGGACTTTAACTTTTTAAATCGTATTTATGACTTAAGTAATGATTTTATGCATATTTTACGTGTTTTAAGTTTTCTTTTCAGGTTCATCTATAATGCAAGAAACCCGAGTTCCAAAAGGTCAGGATATATAACCGCTGCTGAACTAGAGCAAGCAGAGATTTTCTTAATCAGACAGGTACAATCTCAAGAATTTTCGGCAGAGCTGAAAAGTTTATCTAAGGGTAAAACAGTAGCCCCCAATAGTAAGCTAAAAGGTTTAGCTCCTTTTATTGATCAAAATTCTATTATTAGAGTTGGTGGTCGCCTCCAAAATTCTAATCTTGAGTTCTGTAAAAAACATCCTGTGGTGCTTCCACCAAAAAATCATTTAACAGATTTAATTGTAATGTATTTTCACAAAAAATGCTTTCATGTGGGACCGCAAACTTTATTATATTATGTGAGAGAAAAATATTGGCCCATAAATGGGAGAAATATTTGCAGAAAGATTTGTCATCAGTGCGTTGTTTGTTTTAAGGCAAATCCTTCTACTTCTTCTCAGTTAATGGGAAATCTGCCATCTGAGCGTGTTAATGAAAATTTTGCATTTAATGATACAGGAATCGATTTTTGTGGACCCTTTCTTGTGAAATACAAAAACCAGCGTAAGGGTGTATTTAACAAAGTTTATGTTGCCATATTTGTTTGCCTCGCAACCCGTGCAATTCATTTGGAAATCGTAACAGATTTAAAGACACAAACTTTTATTTCTTGTCTTAAAAGGTTTTTTGCTCGAAGAGGCAAATCTAGAAAACTTTTTACGGATAACGCACAAACATTTGTAGGTGCGGCAGCAGAGTTAAAGAGATTGTTTAATATGGTGAATTCTCCTGATGAACTTCTTGCAGGATATTTATCTTCCGAAGGTATTGACTGGAAGTTCATCCCTCCCAAGGCTCCCAATTTTGGCGGTCTTTGGGAGGCTGGCGTAAAGTCATTCAAATACCATTTGAAACGTGTCGTGGGAAATACTAATTTAACTATAGAGGAGTTTTTAACAATTGTGATACAAATCGAAGGGTTTTTAAATTCACGCCCTCTTTCTCCTATGTCTGCCGATCCTAATGATTTTAGAGTTTTGTCCCCCGGACACTTTTTGATTGGCAGAGAAATCACCTCTATACCTGAGCCTAATTTAACTGGTATTGCAGAAACCAAACTTTCCAAGTGGCAAAAAATAACTAATTATGTTCAAAAAATTTGGCAGTTGTGGCGAAAGGATTATCTTAGTAATTTACATCAAAGATTAAAGTGGCAGTTTGATAAAAATAATGTTAAAGTTGGAACTGTTGTACTTATAAAAGATGAGAATCTTCCACCAACTAAATGGTTGGTTGCTAGAATTGCTGAGATATTTCCTGGTAAGGACGGAAAGGTAAGAGTTGTCAATTTACGGTTACCAGATGGAAAATTTCTTAAAAGAAGTAGTCGGCACGTATGTATCTTGCCAAATCAATAGTTAGACCATATGGTGTATTATTGCAATTGTGTTGTATTCATTATGTTATAATTATTTTCATTTAAGTTGTTAAACAATGTTATTGTAATATGTGTTTTATTATTATATATTATTGTTTTTGCAAAATTTGTTTTGATATTCTCATATTGAAATTTGCAATTTCAATGGGCGGGAGGATGTTCAGTCTCACCTCCTTGATATATGAACTGTAAAATATGGAAAATGCCTCCAGAGGGCAGTGCTGTGCAAAAAAAGGGAAAACCCGAGAGTGTGTTCTCGCAGTGGAAAGGGAGTGTTCCGCCTTTGTAGCGAAAGTGTTAAAGTAATTATAGAGATGTGAAATAAAGCTACAGTCCTAACTTGTAAGTGTTTTCGAGTTACTAAGAAATTGTGATTTATAATAAAGAATTGTTCAACCACCATGATGTCACTCGGCTGGAGTTTGCTCATGCGCGAACCTACCTTGACATGAAAACCGCTTCGCAGCTCTGGCGAAGGCCAACGAATACAATCTTAACGACCAATAAGATTCTTGCTAATAATATCCTTGGATATAGATTTCCTTTTAGCTTTCTAAATCATTACTTTATGCTTTGCTGTTGAAATGAAAGATTTTCTCACATTCTGAATTGTTTTTTTATTTTATTAGGGTATTTTTCCCCTCTTCTCATTCTTATTAAAGTTAATTTTCTAAGTTTTCGTTGCAATTTTTTTTTCCTTTTTGCTTTTCCAAACATAAATTTTATTTTTAATTTTCGGAAATTGATCTTTATGTCTACAAAAGTGAATTTACATTTTCTTTTCACCTTTTTTTTAGTTTGCAAAAGTTTTTTCCAAATTTATTCATTTCCACATTTTTAATTTAAATTTTTTTTTAAGTTTAACTTTTTTGGGGGGTTTACAAAAGTAATATTTATTTTTACAAGTTTAATTTTTCCTTTTCGCTTTTTATTTTAAAGAAGTTGTTACTACATTTTTTCACTTTGTTTATTTTGCAAAAGCAATGTTTATTTTCATAAGTTTAATTTTTTTTTTAGTTTTTGTTGTCACAAATGCAGTTTTTTTTTTATTATTTTTTCCCTAATGTATTTTGCTTCCAAAAGTAAATTTTAATTTTTTCTTGTCACTTCTTTCTTTTTTCATTTTTATAAATGTAAATTTTTCGTATTCTTTAAAATTTTTTCTTCTTCTATTTTTTTTACCTTTAAATTTTTTTTCTCTTGTTGTAAATACTTATTGATATTACATCTCGATTTCTCTAAAAGTAAACTTATATATATTTCTCTGTCTACGAAATTTAAGCCTTTACTTGCATATAATATACCTCTGAATGCCTTTATAGATAATATTTTCCGTAAATTTAAACCAACAAGTACAATGTTCATTGTATATAGTTTAATTGGAATATTACATTTCTTAATTTTTATACTATTAATACTTAGAACTTTTCCTTCTAATGTATTGTACTAAGTACTAATGACTGTATTAAATTTTTGGAGAACTGTACAAAACTTCGCGAATTCTCTTTTACATATCTTACATTTTTTCGAAAAGTTCACCAAACTATGTCTGATAAATGTAAATTTTACATTTTCCGTTTACACATTTCTACTCATATTTAACTTTTGTCCTGCTTTCGAAACATAGTCGTGTTACTTTTGACTACTTTTTCCCAAAATAAATGCAGACTTACAAAAGTTTCGTTGTTGGAAGACCTACTGGCTTTGAACAAACCTTATAAGGAGTAATGGAGTTTCATCGTATGATGTCCACTCAAGCATTTCTACCAAGTTCAGATTAGGTACATATCAGCAATACTTCATTCCTCATTATTTTACTCTACAGACGTGTGTATTCAGAACATTCTTTTTTATTAAGCAGTAAGATTCATTTATACTGCTAACACAAATTTTGTTAACACTTTGAAATATTTTACAAAATATCTTGGATTTTCTTGTACACATTCTACTTAACTCACCAAACATACACTAAACCTTGATTTTCCTTCATGTGGAAACGTTACTCGGATTCTTAATATGATTCCACCATTTAGGGCAGAACTTCATAAGCGCTGCTATATTTGAACTTATCACAGCCTTACTCTCTGAGCAACGTATAGGAGATCGAATTATTTTTACTACAGAGAAGAATATCTATATTGTAATGTACTATTTTAAATTCGAATTATGGCCATATTTGGGAAGTAAAACTCAGTGGATACGAAATAAAAAAATCTGTGTGGCGTATAACGTATTAAATTATACTATCAGATTCTTGATCTTTCTTAGTCATTCGGTTAACACTGGCAACGCCTGACTGTTTGAAAATAAATATAACTTAATGCGTCATTATCTAACATCTTCTTTGAAAGTGTAAGTAAAAATTCTCAGCTGCTAAATATTCGCCGAATTTCACGATTTATACATCGAGATTTTCCTTAATTTTCAATAATGCCATCTGTTCCGTACTTGTAACTTCATCGTTTGGCTGACGGAGCACTTTCCCATCGCATTTTTGTTGCTGTGCATTTCTCGTATTAATCTGTAAGATCTGGCAACTGGGAAGAAATGTTTAGTCTCTGCTAATTGGCAACTTGTATATTCAACTGCGCAGCAGATGAACGCTGACTCGCAATGTACTCGCTCTTGTAACTGTTCCTACGCTGTAATAATAAATAATTAAATGATATCGTTGGTAACGCATTTCTTACTACGCTGAATTACGCACGCTACCTACGCACATTTTTTGGTCCGCCGACCCACAGAAAAAACTAAACCTATGGATTAAACGCTATCGGTTTGCAACTAAAAGTAAACAATGACCATGGATATCACAACTTTAAATCGCAAGCGTGGAAACATCAAAGGACAATTAACAAGGATTTCAAATGCTATAACAGCCGCAGAAAAGCAAAATAAACTGGATATTGCGCAGCTACAAGCTCATTTGGATACTGTGGTAAATATTCATGAAAAGTTCGAAGTGCTGAAAAACGACTACTACAGAATACTCACGGATGATGAGTTTGAAGAAGCGGAAGCTTTGCTGTCTGAAGTGGACGAGGATATTGAAAAATTAGAGGTAAGTCTAAAAACCTCTATTAATAAACTTAAAAGTTATGAATCTGTAACAAATCAAAATAGCGACAGCCCTAAACACGAAAGTTATTCTGTATGTAATGATCAATTTAAAAGGGCTTTAGTAAAACTGCCAAAAATTCCTCTTCCGAATTTTAGCGGAAAATTTGAAGAATGGAATTTGTTTAAGACTCAGTTTAATAGTTTAATCAAAGAAAATCCGGAACTTTCTGAAAATGAAAAGCTCCGTTACTTACGCGGGGCTTTGAAAGGAGAAGCCAAATCATTAGAAACATCAGACGATAACTTTTCTTCACTTTTTAAAGCTTTAGAACAAAGATACGAGAATAAAAAAATAATTGTAGACTGTCACATTAAAAACATTCTAAATACTCCATCAATAAAACATGAATCGGCTAAAGAGCTTTGCATAATGTTAGACAATATTAAGAAAAATCTTAGATCGTTAAAAATCTTAGATTTCGCAAGAGATAAACTATCGAATGTTCTATTATTAAATGTTGTTCTTGACAAATTAGATTGCGAAACACGAAAACAGTATGAGCTAACACTAAAAGATAATGAAGTACCAGATTTTGATACATTTTTGGAATTCTTAGATAGAAGATGTCAAATTTTAAATAGCATGAGTGCTAACATTCCATCTAAATTTAATTCGGAACGATCGAAATCTCTTTTGGTTAAATCTAATAAATCACCTAAATTATGTATCGCTTGCAAATTGCAACCGCATGCATTGTATCACTGCGATAAATTTAAACAAATGAAATTATCTGAACGAGTTAGTTTGGTCAAAAAACATCGGTTTTGCTATAACTGTCTTAGGGAATTTCATTTATTATCTCAGTGTAAATCGAACAGTGTTTGTTATATTTGTAAGAAAAAATCCGATCATCATACATTGCTACATGCATATTCGGCGCCGTTGACGAATTCCAGTGCTCATGGAGTAGACATCACGGGGACGTTAGAGCTTCAGGAACCAAATCAACAAAACATAAATTCGTCAAGGTCAATTAATTCGCATCCGCCAGAAAATGCTCATATATCTTTCTTCTCAAATGGAAATAAGAAAAGTGTTTTGATAAATACTGTAATAATTTATATCAGAAATTCAGCTGGTGAAAGCGTACCGTTGAGAGCGATCTTGGATTCGGCCTCTGAAAGTTCACTTATGACTACGAGAGCAGCCGATGCGTTAGGTTTGAAGAAAGAAAAAATAAACATTCCGATCAGTGGATTAAATGACACATCGCTGAACATTAAGAAAAAAGTTTCAGCTTATTTATCGAATGAAAGTAATGATTCACATTGGGAAATTGACTTACTAATTGTGCCTAACATTACTAATTTCACACCCTCCAAAAGAATTAATGTTTCGAATTTGTACATTCCACGGAAAATCAAACTTGCTGACCCATTATTTTTCGCTCCTCAAAAGGTCGATATTCTGTTGGGTGCTGAATTATTCTTCTCAATTTTGAGAGATGATAAAATAAAATTGGGAGACAATTTGTTCTTGCAATCAAGCTGTTTTGGCTATCTTGTTTCGGGTAGTATTTCAGACAATAATTTGTGTTATACACCAAAACACTGTTTCTTGTCTAAAAATTTAGAAACTCTCAACAAAACCCTCACAAACTTCTGGGAAATAGAAGAAGTAGAACCACGCAAAATTTGTAATGACGAATTAAATTATTGCAATGAACACTTCGCGAAAACACATTATAGGAAACCAGACGGTAGATACGTGGTTGAAATGCCACTCAAACCAGAATCTTCGGAAACAATGTTAGGAAATTCTAAAGAAATCGCATTGAAAAGACTAGATCAGTTGTGGACACGCTTGGAACGTGATCCTACCTTAAAAACACTTTACGTAGAATTTCTTAATGAATATGAAAATTTGAATCATATGGAGGAGGTGAAAGAAGATACACTTATAGATGAAGGGTATTATCTACCACACCACGGCGTATTGCGTCCCACCAGCAAAACAACTAAACTACGCGTGGTCTTCAACGCGAGTTCGAAAACGTCAAGCGGGCATTCCTTAAATGATTTATTGTGCAAAGGAGGAGTGCTTCAAGAAGACCTCTTCTCGATTCTAATTAGATTTAGAAAACACATTTTCGCCTTTACTGCTGACATCAAACAGATGTTCAGAATGATTGAAGTTAATCCTTCGCAAACTAAGCTTCAAAAAATCTTATGGAAAGACAGCAAATTCGCACCGATTAAGGTTTACCAATTACGAACTGTAACGTATGGGACAGCGTCCGCCCCATACTTAGCCACTAAAGTTTTACAACAAATTGCCTTAGATGAGGGAAAGGACTTTCCCTTAGCTTCAAGAGTAGTTCTTCAGGATTTCTACATGGACGATTGCCTTTCTGGTTCCTCAGAATTCAACGAGTTAGAAAAACTTATGTCAGAATTAAAACAGCTTCTCCAAAGGGGAGGAATGACTTTGCACAAGTGGTGCAGTAATAAGGCACCATCCACTGAACTGCAAGAGTTTACGCTTGATCGAAATTCGGAAGAAATAATAGTTAAAACGCTAGGAATGTTTTGGAATAGTTTAAGTGACTCCTTTACGTATAAAGTAAGCATAAGCGCTAATCCTAACTTCACCAAGAGAGATGTACTATCTCAAATAGCACGCATCTATGATCCACTCGGACTCTTGGGTCCTGTTATTGCTAAGGCAAAAATCTTTATGCAGCAGTTATGGTTGCTTAAGCTAAATTGGAACGAAACACTACCTCCAAATATTTCCGAACAATGGGAAAACTTCATTAGAACACTACCACATTTGGAATACATTCATGTGCCAAGATGTTTTTTAAAAACCGATACCAAGTTGGTAGTACTTCAAGGTTTCTCAAACGCATCTTCATAAGACTTACGGTGCAGTGATATACATCCAAACTGTGTCCAGCACCGGTGAAGTAAACAGTACACTTCTTTGCAGCAAATCACGCTTTGCCCCTACAAAATTTATTACAATTCCACGTCTAGAACTTTCTGCATGCCTTCTTCTCGCAAAACTAACGGAAAGGGTCCTAACAGCTGTTAAACTTCAAATAGACTCTGTGAAATTGTACTCTGATTCTACAGTAGCCCTAGCATGGATCAAGACTCCTTCAAATCTGCTTAAGACATTTGTAGGCAACCGAGTATCACAAATCCAGCAGATATCTAAAGACTTCGAATGGCATCATATTCCTTCAGAGTTCAACCCAGCAGACTTAATCTCCAGAGGACTGGACGTCAAAGCACTTGCCGCTAGTGAACTTTGGTGGAAAGGACCAGACTTTTCAAAATTAAATTCAGCTATTCCTCAGACTTTGCAAAATGCCAGTAGTTCAACTGACAAACTTTATACTGATGAACTCAAGACTGTTTCTAAAGTGACATTAAGTTTAAATAATGACTCTTTTTTTGATAGCTTACTTAATATCACTAACAATTTTCATAAACTAATTAGAATTTTAGCTTTTATTTTTAGATTTTGCAGAAGGGGCAAATCTCTTAAACCGCATACAGGAGAACTCACATGCGAAGAATATGAAGGAGCAGAAAATTATCTGCTAAAACACATACAGGTAAAGTATTTTCCTGCGGAGATATCAGCTTTAGAAAGGGGATCTTCAGTTCCACCTACGAGAAAGCTTAAATTTTTGAATCCTTTTTTAGATCCATCTAGTGGATTAATAAGAGTTGGTGGTAGACTTTCACATTCAGATTTAAATTTCAATCGTAAACATCAAGTTATTCTACCAGCTGGAAATAAACTAGTAACTCTAATATTTCAATACTATCACAAGCGAGATTTTCACGCAGGTCCTCAAGCCCTACTAAATACTATTCGTTTTAAATATTGGACACTTGGTGGTAGAAGTACGGCACGAAAGGTTGTCCATGAGTGTGTGGAATGCTTCAAGAATAAACCAATTGTTGCAACCCAGATTATGGGAGATCTTCCCTCAGAACGAGTAACGCCTAGTTCCCCATTTTTAAATGTAGGAATAGATTTATGTGGACCCTTTGAAATTAAATACAAAGGCCAGAGAAAGGGTACCTTTCAAAAAATCTATGTAGCTATATTTGTATGTATGGCGACTAAAGCTGTTCACATGGAATTTGTGTCAGATCTTACTTCAGAAGCTCTAATTGCTGCCTTAAAGAGATTTTTTGCACGACGCGGCAAGAGTTCAATCATTTTTAGCGATAACGCAACCAACTTCACTGGAGCTTCTGCAGAGTTAAAACGTTTGCATAAATTAATGTTAAACAGTGAAGACATTTCGAGCCTGTTAGCCTCAGAAGGTATCAGGTGGAAATTTTTGCCTCCTAGGGCACCCAGTTTCGGCGGCCTTTGGGAGGCGGGTGTAAAGGCCTTCAAGTACCATCTAAAGAGAGTGGTAGGTTCCGCTAAGCTAACTCTAGAAGAATTTCTAACAGTAATGGTTCAAATCGA
>KK119002.1:14966-60031 GCA_000611955.2 Stegodyphus mimosarum
ATTAATTAGTATTTGTTGTATGTAATGTTATTATAAGTTTGTATTCATACTTTGTTTCTTTAATTTTGAAATAATGTAATATTTCAACGCCGGGCGGGATGTTCCGTACTTGTAACTTCATCGTTTGGCTGACGGAGCACTTTCCCATCGCATTTTTGTTGCTGTGCATTTCTCGTATTAATCTGTAGAATCTGGCAACCGGGAAGAAATTTTTTGTCTCTGCTAATTGGCAACTTGTATATTCAACTGCGCAGCAGATGAACGCTGACTAGCAATGTACTCGCTCTTGTAACTGTTCCTACGCTGTAATAATAAATAATTAAATGATATCGCATTTCTTACTACGCTGAATTACGCACGCTACCTACGCTCACCATCCTTCCCGCGATGAAATATCTTATACTATGTGATGCATAAAACAATATTGAAATATTCAACAAGAAGTGTCATATTATAAGAATTAATGAAACGGCAAAATTTTCCTTAACGAAATCTGTATAGAAAACAATACATTATCCCTAATATTTGAAGACTATTTTAAATGCATTTTAGTTGTGCTTAATTTTAACGTATTCAATGAAGTGCTTACCTAATATATAGTGAGATTATTCAGAAAATATAAGTATAATTTGAACGCATTCCTTTTCTACAATTAAATTCTATAAATTACCTAAAAGTTAATATCAGTTCAGCGTTCAAGATTTTACGTAGAATGGTTCAAAATAGATAAGTGAGGCAGTTTTAAAGTTATCCCTAAGGTTCTCTGAAAAAATATCGAATGACCTTTCCACATTCTTGCATAATCCATAGGTGAATATTTATTCATAGTATTAGTCAAATAATTTATCATTTGAATTATATTTAGCGGAGAGCCAAACATTGCGCTTGAAAATGTTTCGTTGAATGCTCTGAGTCCTTAGCTAAAGGAACTTGGAAGTAAATATTTGCACTGGTTTCCAGACACTGAACATGGTTAATTAAAGCATTCAACGTTTTGTCCTAAATTGCTTGAGGGAAGGAGTATCTACATCCCAGTGACATAGCAAGGGTGGGGCAAGGGTGGGCTTCTGCACCCGTGCGTAGCATCCAAGGTTCGCTAAACTGATTTTACGAAATTTTAGAATGAAATGTTTCCATTCTTTCCACACAGAAAGGAGCGCAAAATCTTAAGTTGACCCCAGGCGCTGAAAACCCTAGCTACGGCTCTGTTACATCCAAAACTTGTCCAGCTCTGCAGATGATCGACAATAAATGGCTTGAAAAACTGGCCAAGGTTCCCATTTGGCGAAAGATGCAATTACGTTAATGAAACTTTTAGGCTTGCAAACATTTGAATACAATAGATGCATATGCACATTTTGTGCTGTAGAAATAAAATTTTGATGAATGCATTGCACATGGTGAATCTGTATATTTTACTTCGTTTCCTGAGATAAAAAATTAACCATTTTAATGCAGAAAAATTAAATGTTCCCCAAAATGAAATTTGAATATCTGTCCAAATGGAGTTGTGGCGAGCTCTATTTTTAACAATGATACTAATCCGAAAAACGCTAAAAAAGGTGATATTCAGCAAATATTTATTAATAATATGATAAAGTATACCATTTCTTTAATTCAGCAGAATTTTGAAGATGTATTTTATGTAGCAGCAGACTTGTTTAGTATTTCACTGCATTTTTTATATGACATATGCCGCCAAATTTCCTTATGTGGAAAGAATAAGCAGACATTTGTAACAAATCACCTTAACCAAAAACTATCACTAGATCACAGCTCGAAAGTCGAAGAAAATCGCACATCAGTACAGCTAATAGCATACGATGCAACAGCCCCGATGCCCAGCCTACAAAGGCAATAAATACTAATCATTTTTGTATGGCTCGTTGCAAACTTGGAGCCCTGGTTTGCACACCGCCGAGGCAGAACAACCGATTGTTTTCTACGATCTACTAGACATAGAGCAAGTCTCCTATCGTTGTCCGCGCATTTCCAAATCATATCCGGACTTTTTAAATTTTTGACATCATTAAAAATCAACTAGTTTGCCGGTATAATTCTTGCACATGCCCTAAACAGAATGCAAGAGTTGGACCCCCGTCCTGGGGCTGCCTTTCGGGGGGAACTGTCCAAGCTCCTGAGACCCCCTCGCCGACGACGCAGACCCCACAGTCCCGGCCCGGCCCTATGAAAGGCAATGGGACACGTAGTCCCGTATCGAAACTATGAGGGCCAAATCCCCGACGACAAGGTCGGTGATCTCCGATCTAGCTCCACACACAGCCAAAGGAACAGACAAGACAGTACCAGTATGATTCCCTGCCAAGCCTGAACCAACCTGAGAATAAACTCGGGCTCTAGTCCTGTGAAGACAACTTATATGCCTCCGTGGTTGAGACTGCCTAAGTACAGTTCCTAGCCAGTACTTCCCAGGAATTCTCCTGAGTCAACCCCCGGGGGGAATCGCTCGGGTGCTCATTCTAACATGCCCTAAACAGTCGAAGGGCGAGATTTTCGCATTGGCATAAGAAGGTGTTAGGGATCCTGAAAGGATGTAATCAGATAAACATTGTAAGGTTCTCGCAAAAAATATATGCACTGCATGCTAACACATCAGCTAGCATTATGATAAAAGCTGCTAAATTAAGAAAACTTGGAAACTGAAATAAGTTGGTAATATCTTGGAGTGTAAAATTTCACTTAGAGATGTTACCGGCAAAGTATGAAATCCGGCATTCTATAGAATGCCCAGGCATTTTATAGAATGCCAAAAACTGGGCGGCAATGTGTGAAACGAATAAACATTTCACACATTGCCTAGGAATTCTATCGAATGCCAAATGACAAACCTGCAAAGTATGACTGCTGAGAAGGAACTACGATACTATTGGTTGCTGAATCGTTATGGCGTGATGTTTGTGGAAAACAAAAGTAAGCTAATTTGTCCTGTTAAAGAAAGCGTCAGTTATTTCACATACTTCATGAAATTCCTTTGGCTCTTGCGCACGGAGGCCGTGACAAAATGTGAAAGAAACTTTAAACCAAATACAAAAATGTTACACGATCCCTGTAACATTTTTGGAAGATATTGAACAGAATTGGATTCACAGATATTGAACTGTAAATCCATCTTTATAAGCCCTGCCAAAAAATGGTATTAAAAAGGGCATTATTGTGAAATCTATGAGTTTTCTGAATTTAATCCCCCTTAACAGGTAGATCTTATTGATTTCCAATCAGATAGAAAATACAAATTTATTACGGTCTACCAAGATCATCTCACTAATTTTTTTTTCGTATTTAGAATAAAGGTTTTTAATAGCTGGCTTTCATTATTTTTTCAGAAAAACATTTGTATTTTTCAGAAATGAGCGTCTTTTGAATAATAGCTTATCACGACCTGTTTTTCATACTTTGCCTAAAGAGCATTTGTCATTCTATAAAATGCCTAGGTATTATATACAATGCGTAGGTAAAGTATATATAATTCTTATATTTCATACTTTGCCTAAAAACGCCAGGCATTCTATAAAATGCCACGGCATTCTGTAGAATGCCGGCGTTTCATACTTTGCCGGCAATACTTAAGTTCTAAAACGATGCTCATTAACATTTGACTTGCTGACACTCTTAAGTATATAGTTTGAAAGTGTCTTCTTTTCTATAATTGCATACTTTAACCTATTTCTGTAATAAGAAAACATTATATTAATATTACTGTCGGCTTATAAAATTATACGAAATACTAGACGCTATAAGTACTATAATCTTCAGATGCCTTTTTGTTGGAGCTTGCTTTATGATTGTAAAATATGTTGTATTATAAAAATTCAATCAAAGCAACTTACTTTGTTAAAATAATTACAGATCTGAATGCTGTTATTGGATTTCCTTTTCATTACTTACTATTTATTTTTCAGTTTTGGAAATGCATTCAGGATATTATTTGAATAACAGTCACAGCTTATTATCGTACATACTTCAGACAATAGTTGTCTTTCGATGACGCACTTCCTGTAGGGCGAGAACCGTGATGCATTTTCCTTACTAAGGGATTTTTCATAGTAGCAGAACGGAGAGCGTGTTCACAAAATTTTCTTGACTTTAGCATTGTTTATTAACGCTGTATAGCAATGCATGTCCATATAAAAATTGGACATTATTGAATAAATATAATTTCAGATATAATTGTTGATAATTTAAGTTAAATATGTGTTCTGAACCTGTAAATATTTATTAAATGCTTTGATTTATTTTCCGTTTCCATTTATTTTGTTATGCCTCCCTGTTTCCGTCGACGTTCAAAAATGGTTTATCATCTACCTTTATGGCATTTGTTATGCGCACTGCAGATAATACACTAGCATTTTCTTTCATGGCCTCACTGATACCTAAATTACTGTACATATACAGTGTAAATGCTTTGAAAGCACGGGCTTCATGAACTACATACACATGCATGAGACGAACAATCATAATAAACCACATAGCACACTTAGTTGCTGTGACCGTTACAGTGACGTCCCAATGATACATTTTCGCCAAATTACATTTGTGACGGATACCACGTCACAGAGATGTCACATTGTGATGTGAATGTCGCGCGAATGTCAAGTACACGTCACAGCAAACATTTAATGTGACCATAAGAAATTTCTCAGTCTTTCCCACCCTGACATTTCTTGACCTTGCTCACCTAATTCTTTAATGGCAGGTAGTCTTGCGCGCTGACCTTACCTTTCCCATTCATTGTTAAATGTTTCAATAAACCGTGATAAATAAATTATTTTTTATGCTAATAGCTTGCAATTTTAGTTATTTCTTTTTTTATTAAAAATATTGACAGTTTAGAGCGTGGTTTTATTCATGTGATACTTAGAAATCGTGGAACCATATTCTGTGGTGAATGAATTCACATTCGTCCATATCTAATATTATTAAGAGAGGCTGACCAAAGAGTTTATGCACAGCGTTTGTTTGTCTTAAGGATTTTCGCGACCATTTTTTTAGTTGTTTCTTCTGTTAGCGGAACAACTCGCGACTGCTAAATTTTCAAGTAAGCACTATTTATTGTATATTAATGTGAATGATACCAGTACTAATTAATATGTAATAATAAAAGCTACGAACAAAAAGAAATAATGAACTGACAATCGATTCACTAATATTACCAAGAGTGAGAAGCAAGAGCATCAGCAAAAGTTTACTCTCAATTTTGTCTCACTGCTCAGAAATTTTAACTTGGAAAGTCAGTTTTATTTGGTAGATGTATTTCAATTTCTGTTGTTTCTAATATTGCTGCGAAACGCCCAGCTGCGATAAGATAGCTTCCCCTCAAAGCGGGTTTAGGATTGCCAGAAAATGGCGAGGAAAGGCAGGGTTGCCAGACTTGGCACGAAATCTCCCGCTTTGGGACAAAATTGGCGATATGCCATAGACAGAGCGAGAACATTCTAGAACGAATTCTTACCGGTTTTCCCGAGAATATTCTCGAAGGCAGGATCAAGGATCAAGGAAGTGCAATTTACGGAGTTCATAGGCAATTACGCCTTTACCTCCACATCATCTCAGAAATTTATATCATCAAAAGAGGGGATTGTCTAATACGGTAAAAATTTTGATAAGCCGAATGACTTGGAAAAAATGCCTTCGCATTGAGAAAAAAGGTAAAAACTCATGAAGGTCTTAATTTTGAGCCTAAATAAGGGCCAGAATAATTTAGAATAGGGGCAGTCATCATAAAAATTTTGACTCGAAAAATAAAAGGTGAAGTTTCCTTGAACCTTGATAATCGTGTAATAGCAACCGTCAGCATAAAGAATACGTAGGGGGGGAATCTTTAAAGACCCTTACCGCTACGCGTCCTTTGGGAGGGAGGGGGGGACCTGGTTACAGGTCGAAAAAGTAGTTCTGCCAGTGATCAGCTGGGAGGGAGAAGTTTTGTTTTTGACCGCTATTCAATGCGGTGTTTAAGGGGTCGAAAATGACGTTGTTAAACGTCTGAAAGGTTTCCTTCTTAAAGGAAGATAAGAATCTTATCAGTGAATTTCAAGTTCATGTGCACTCTTAAGCGCACGCTATAACTGATAAGTAGAATAAAAAGAGTTATTTGTTTCTTTAAAGAAATAAAGTTTAAGTCTCATTACTTGAATTTATTTTAAAATATTAATTCAGTCCTCTTAGACTGTGATGTTTCTTGTTAAAGAAACTTTAAAAAAGGTGGTTCCTCAGGTTAATGCTGTGTGCATTAAAGAACTCTAGAGGCGGGGGGGGGGGGTAAGGAACGAGAGGGAGTTATTCACATGGACGTCCGTGTGCTCATACCTAGCCCGTGTAAATGGGATTATTGAGTATTCCGGATTTAGGACCGCACGCGGCCTTTTCCGGGAAGAAGCAACTGCAGGATCATATACGGGTAGCATATGTAGCACAGGATTAGCAACATGTTGAATATCTTTGAAAAATTTTTCCGAAAGTCGCTGTATAAAGCGATTAATGGGCATAATTTTGAGATCATTATGAATTTCTTCGTTCCTTATGAACCACGGAGCTTTAAGTATTTGCCGAAGCAATTTTGATTGAAAAATTTGAACATGTTTTCTGTTAGTCAGTGCAGATGGGCCCCAGATGGGGCATGCATATGTTAAAACAGGCCTTATCATAGATTTGTAGAGCAGGATCTTGTTATCAAGTGACAGGTCGCTATTCCAAGCGAAAAAGGAGCGTAAAGTGGTTTTGACAGCTGTTGCATTCGCTATTATTTTGCGAATGTGAGGCTGCGAAGTTAATTTAGAATCTAGTAAAACACCTAGATATTTATACGAAGATACCTAGGGAATGGGTTCACCGAAGAGTATTAAATTAGGTAGACTTGGGATATTTCTTCGGATGAACATAGTGGCAGCACATTTTGCGACATTAATTTTGATTTTATACAGACCGAGCCAGAGTTCTAAGGCTGAAAGGTAACTCTGTAATTGCGAGATTACCTGGAGGGTGTTGGAGTGTTGTGAAATGATGGCTGTATCGTCTGCATATAATGCAAGATCGATATTTGGGGCCTTAGGAATATCATTTACATATAGGTTAAAGATTGAAGGTCCTAGGAGACTACCTTGGGCTACGCCGGCATAGATCGGGCGGGGAGAGGAGAATTCGTGGTTAACTCGCACGCGGAAACTGCGTCCTGTCAAGTACGAGTTAATAATTTTAATAAGGTGAGCCGAGAAACCAAGCCGCATGAACTTGTATATAATTCCGTCATGCCAAGTCCTGTCAAAGGCTTTGGCAACGTCTAAATAGACGATACCAGTCTTCTCTCGCTTACGAAAGCCTTCGTGAATGAATTCCACTACACGGAGTAACTGGTGTACCGTGGAGTGTTTAGGTCGGAAGCCGAATTGTTCCGGGATTAATAAATTTTGATCCCGACAGAATTCATTCAGGCGATTAAGTAAGACAAATTCATAGATTTTTGAGAGAGAAGATAACAGACTTATGGGTCTGTAATTGACGGGTAAATTTAAATTTTGTCCCGGTTTTGGAATGGGGACGACTGCTGCAATTTTCCAGCAGTCGGGAAAATAGCTTCTCCTGAGCATTAAATTAATAAGTACAGTAATCCATATAATAAACATTGGGGGGAAGTTTTTGATCATGCGATTCGAAATAGAATCTATGCCAGGTGCCTTGTTAGGTTTCAGTTTATCAATAAAAACCATAACTTCAGTAGGATCCGTAGGTCGGAGTTCAGTTGTGATGGGTTGTGTTAAAAAATCTTTAACCCGTGCTTGTATGCGCCCCTGTGTAACCGGTCGGTTACAGTAGGAGTCGTGGTTTGGAGTGAATTGTGTTGCAAGGCTGTCAGCAATAACCTCAGCCTTTTCTGAGTCTGTGTAGGCCATCTGTGCGCCATCGGCCGTTTGAAGGGGCGGAATGGGAGTTTTATGTTTGCGTAATCGGGCGGCTGCGCGCCAAATCGATTTGTCTTCAGTCGTTAGGGACTCAATGTACGTTTTCCACTCCGCTTGTTTTAATAAGCGGGTTTCAGTCCTTATCTCGTTCTGTATCTTGCGAAATTGGGCACGGATATTGGGATCGCGTGTCCTTTGCCAAATTCTTCGCAAGTAGTTGCGCTGCTTAATTTTGAATTTAGTCTCAGGTGGGAGCCTGACACCCGGATGTTTAAGTGGTTTTGAAGCCGCAGCTCTCGCTTCTTTTAGTAAAGACTCCAAATTTTTAATATACCTGTCAAAGTCCGAATTGCTGGAAATTTTGATGGGAGGGAGTGCTGTTTTTTCCAAAATAAATCTAAAATCGTCCCAATTTGTTGAGACTTGCTCCTCTAATTTTGAGTATCGATTTTGAATATCTAGGGTAATCAAAACAGGGTAGTGATCTGAATCCAAGTCCTGAATCACTTTAATATCATGCCGAAAATGTATATTATAAAATGCAGCCAGATCTAGAACTGCGGGGGACCCTCTTGCAGGGTAATAAGTCGGGAGGGTAGGAGCTATGATCTGTACATGGTTACTCTGGCACCATGAATTTAGACTAATACCATACCTGTTCCTATTCGGACAAAACCATGCGGTATGGCGTGAATTTAGATCACCAGCAACTATTAGATGATTTGAAGCATTTAAAAGTTTATCAAAATCACTGACAGGAAAAGTTGGTCTTCCACGTGCTGTTGACTGTGGAGGTAAATATGCTGAAGCTATTGTCAGCGGGGGAGAATTTTGAAGGAAAATTTTGATGATAGTCGCTTCCAAAATATTTAAATCAGGGGACGGTATCAAGTGATGCCTTAGTGAACGCTTCACATAGATACAAGTGCCACCACTGGGATTTCTGCTCTGTGACACCCTGTCAGTATTATAAATGTCATAATTCCCAATTTTGGGAGTATTCCCTGGGGTAAGGTGAGTCTCTTGGACTAAGAACACGTCAATATCATGCTCTACTACAAAATCAATGTCATAATTCCCAATTTTGGGAATATTCCCTGAGGTAAGGTGAGTCTCTTGGACTAAGAACACGTCAATATCATGCTCTACTACAAAATCACGAACTTCGTGTATTTTTGATGTTAAACCATTGGCATTCCAAGTTCCAATGATCAGTTCTCTGTTGGAATTTGAACTGTTTTGTACACAATTGAATTTTAGGCCGTTAATTATAGGTTCAGCATTGAAAAACAGAAGATATGGGTCTAAAAATGCCAAATTAGTTTGAAAGCTCAACATAGCTTTCATACAAATAAAATGCCCTCATTAAAGCATCTGCTTGCCTGCGTTTAGGCATTGCTTTTTTGAAGGCTAATAGCAGAATATGCTTATCTACCGCGGGGTCGCGGGAGATTTCGATTAAGCATTTTAGTGTAGAAGAGAAGACGTCTTCAGAATCTGTGCTACACTCTGCTGTGGCTGATACTGCTGTGGCTTCTGCAACCGGCAGTCTTGGATTCGTGGATTTGAATCCGTGCTCTGTGGTGTTCTTCACCATCTGTGCATAAGATGGTGAGCTGACGTTGCTTGAAGGAGCAGACATGGGACGTCTTGTCTCAGCTGTTGCTGGGGGCTTAGTAGAACCCTGAGGGGGGGCTGTCTGAGCAGCTGCCCTAGTCTTAGGCGTAGAATTTTTACCACGGGTCCGTTTATTACCTGGGTAACGGGGACAAGATTTATATGATGCCGGGTGATCTCCACCGCAGTTGCAGCAAGTAGCAGGTACATCTAAACCTTTGGGACACTCACGTGCCCAATGGGGTCCAGAGCATCTGACACAACGGATTGGAAGGGTGCAGAGTTCCGAAGAATGGAAAAAGCCCTGGCACCGAAAGCATTGAGTAGGGCCCTTGCGGCCGCGATAACGCTCAATACTGATCTCTGTGCCCCACATGTCAGTGACGGCAAACAGATGATCGAGGAAGGGGTGTGGGATAACTTGTAAATATACAAGTGGCATAGGATGTCTGGAGCCAGGCCGAGTCAGCCGAACGATGCGATGCACTTTAAAACCCATCGCCTCAACTTCCTCTTTGATGTCCCCGATTTCAGTTTCAACAGGGAGGCCTCTGATTACAATTTTGACTGGCCGGTCTTGTTTTAAATCAAAAGTCTTGAATTGGATGCCGGCTTGCTTCATCCAGCGGGTGACCTCCCTGAACTCCAGCTCTGTCTGAACAAATAATTTCAGGTAAGGTCCAGTCAGAATGCTCCGTAAATTTGGGGCAATTTCTCTCAAAAAAGACACTTGTGTCTTCCAGTTCTTGCTGCTCTTGAGATGAATTGCAGGAATCTCTGGCTGCGGTGGGGGGGGGACGTTCCGTGCCTGCTCGGAATTTTCTCCCTCAGTTTGACACACATTAGTCATATTACACTCATTATTTGCATTAGTACCATTAGAATTATTGTCACAGTTTACAATAGAATTTACATTATCATTAATTAAAGAATTTTTAATTTTCTCATATTTGTTCCTCTCCTTGGAAGGAGTAGCATTTTTTAACAATTTAGAATTTGGAATAGTCTGTTTGTTTACGTTAGTATGGATAGCCAAATCAGCAGTTAAATCTACAATAATGGGCGCCTTGCCCTGTTTCCTGCTTGACGGGGTGATAAAACCCTCTGAATCAATTGTTTGGTTTTTGCGCTTGCGCGCTGAAGTCGTCTGGACAGGTTTCCCCCGCACCTCGTGCGTAGCACGTTTCTCCTCGTGGTTTGGGGGATCTTCTGCCGATTGAGCGGCCGCCATCTTGGCCAAGCGCTCGGTTTCTAAAATTTTAAGAAATTCTTCCCTGGTCGCGGGAAGGTGGAAAATTGGCACGTCAAGGAAGTTAGCAATGTCATTGATCTTAGAGAAAAGACTCCTACCAGCTTGGTCCAATTTCTCATATCCAAGAGTATCCAGGGGTGTCGGAGTCCGCTTCATGAAGCTCTTCTGCCTCTGTATCGCTTCAAACTGCATCTTTAAGTCATAAAACTGAATAATAAGTCCCATACGTTCATCCTCTGGTGAAGTAGATTGCACAGGGGGAGCCTGATCCCCAATATCACACTTATCAACATCGATATCAACATTATTATCGCAAAAATTCCCAGTAATCTGCTGTGTTGCCGGGAGCTCGTCATACGAGCAACCTTCACTCACGGCGTGCCCTGCCTGTACGCGGAGTAGCAGTATATCGTGAAGAGTATTTTGGGTGTGTTGAGTTCAGTAGTAGTGGTTTGAGATTAGCTTGAGAGTGATTGACCGAGTCGGAAGCTGTATTTTAGTGCTCTGCCGTGAAGCTGTCCTCACCATTATAGCCTGACAGCCTGAAGGTTGTGTTGCTGATTATTTCAGCGTGTTTATCGTAGTTTTTCGACGACTGTAATGCGTCTTTTATTTGACCCCAAACGAACAAACTGGCTGCATTGTTGGTTTTTGCGGTTTTCCCCATGTGTAACATGAATATGAGTAAGCTTTACTGAGAAAGTCCTGCATGGAGACATCCCAATGGGGACATCCCTTTTCTTAAGCTGATTGATCTCGTTTCCTTTGCCATATTCAAATAATTTAATAAATTTGTCAAATAGACTAACAGATGCATATAAAGAAGTAAAATTACATAAATGCATATAACAAAACTGAAATTGTTTTTTAGTGCATTAGTTTCTAAATTGCATTATTTTCAAATATTATTCCATTTTTATGTATGCATAAATATATATTTTATGTATGCGAACGTGTGCTTGTTCAGCATGTCCATATACAGTGTGTCCGAAAAAGAATATACCCTCGTTTTTTATTTTCTTTCTAGGTACCCAGTGTGTAGGGAGTGGTGAAAATTGGCCTGAAAGTTACTAGATAGTCCAAATTTTGAAATATCCGCCTTTCCTGTGTGCACAAAATTGTTAAGATGGCGCCCACCAAACCACAGATGGCATTTTGTGTCGTGGAATATGCAAAAACAATGTCTTTTATCACAGTTAAACGCAACTTTCGGCGGCAATTTTGGGTCGATCCACCGGACAAGAACTCAAGAAACGTTGGCATGCAAAACTAATGGAGCCAGTTTGCCTATGCAAAGGCAAAAGCACCGGGCGACCGTGTTCGGAGAAAACAGTAGATAGAGTTCGGCAATTCTTCCTACGCAGCTCTCAGAACTCAGTTCGGAAAGCGAGCCGTTAGTTAGCATTGCCCAAATCAACAGGCTGGGATGTTCTTAACAAGCATTTAAAATTCAAGGCTTACAGGTTGACACTCGTGCAACTGAAAATCTCTGAAAATCGTAAACAATTTCCCACTGTCTTCAGGGTAAATATGTTGGAAATGCTGGAAAATGATGATTTTGGGGACAGGATAGTATTTAGTGATGAAGCGATTTCAATGTCACTGGCAGAGTCAACAGATATAATCTTCGAATCTGAGGATCAGAAGACCCTCGGGAAATCGTTGAGCATTTCAGAGATTCTCTTAAGTTAAACGTCTTTGCTGCTTTATGCAAAAGGAAGCTTTATGGGCCATTTTTCTTTGCAGAAGAAACTGTAAGGGGTCACTCATATCTTGATATGCTCCAGAACTGGTTGATGGCACAACTTGAAAAGGATTCCCAAGATTTCATTTTCCAGCTGGATGGAGCTCATCCTCATTTCCATAATGACGTGAGAAGTTATCTGAATGAACATTTCCCACAACGTTGGATAGATCGAACTGGTCGTGATGGTGAAACGTTGTTGTAATGGCCTCTGAGGTCTCCGAATATAACGCCCTGTGACTTCTTTTTGTGGGGCTTTATCAAAGATAAAGTGCTTCTCCCACTATTACCTCGAGATCTGGTGGAGCTGAGAGGGCGGATCAGAAATGAATTTGCTGCCGTTACAAGAGACATGTTGGTGCGCGTATGGACGGAAATGGAGTATCACCTAGAAATCTGCCGTGTCACGAAGGGCGTTCATATTGAATCTTTGTAAGGTACAACTTTGGTACAAGAAAACTTTAATATATTACCTAACTTCGGGTATAATAAAACATTCCAATAGTACCTCAGAGAAACTAGAGAACAATTTTTAAAAAAAGGTACAATCTTTTTTGGACACCCTGGATATTAATTTAATAAATCTGATTTGAAAATGCATGCACTTAACGTGCTATTCTCCTAACTTGAAAAGTACTTCACGTAAAGTAAACCCTAAGAAAAATATAATCACATATTTTTCTTCTAAATATAATATTTGACGGTTAATAATTAAGACAATTAAGTACGACGAACACTAATTTATTAATGAATTAAAACACAAAAACAGAAATAAATAAAGTGAGAAAGAGTTTTAGGTTACATAGTTTTCCAAGTCCTAACTCTAAAGTTCCTTGTGTCACATGACCTAAAACAGATGCTCGGTTCTTTAAATGACTCATGCCATCTGTTACATCCTCCCACTCGAGCTCCGATGTCGTCCCGAAGAGGAAGCAGCAGTATGTTTCCTACGATGTCCTCTTCTGCGAAGAGGTTGAAGAGGTGAGGAATTCAAGTCAAAGCAAGATCTTAAGGCCGAGAAATGATAAACTACTAATGGGGTATGTGGCTCACTTAAGTTTGAAATCTCATAGGTGGCCGGTGAGCTTTGAGTCGTAATAACGTAAGGGCCTTATCGATTAAGCACAAACTTAGATGTTTTCTGTTCAGCGAATTTGCTCACATGATGCTTGGAAATCCAAACCCGATCTCAAGGTTTAAATTGGTATCCAGGTCTTCGACTTGCATCAGGATATTGTTTCCGGTACTCTTGTTTCTTTTCAACTAGTTCCTTTACCTGGCTAACTGTGGTGGCAAATCTCCTCAAATAGGGGCTAATCTCTGCTGCAAAATTATCATTGAAGATAACATGCCTAAGATCATGTGTAACATCGTCCGGCGTACGTAGCTCTCTACCAAATTAGAGGAATGCAGCAGTTTTTCGGGTGGTTTCGCATTTATGAGTATTCATTGCGAAACGAATTGTCGGAAGTTTTTTTGCCCAGGAAGAATGTTCATCGCCCACAAGTATGGCTAATCTAGGTTTCATATCCCTATCCTTTCACTCTACTAGATTTGTTTGAGGGTGATAACTAGCATGAACACTTGTTCAATGTTAAGAAAAAAACACACTTGCTGCATGACAGTGCTTAACTGAGTTCCATTATCACTGATTAGCTTCTGAGACAATCCATATCATTAAAAAATACCTCTTATCAATGTAATAGCACATTCCTTTGCAGTAGCACTGCGTAAAGCTAAAAGCTCCACTCATTTTGTGCTGCAATCTTACGCAATAAAAATTAATTTTTTCCCACTATTGGTTTCAGGTGGTGGACCAAATAAATCAATAGCAAGCGTTTCGAAGCGTTGGTCCTTTATGGGTCTAAAAATTAGAATGTCATGGATCCGTACACCTATTTGGCAAGAGTTTAGGAACTAAACTAGTGTGCAGACGTCTGTCGTGTTACAAACGGCCTCCAAATCGAACATGTCCATAGAAATATGTGCATGTCCAAAGAAATATGAAGAGTTACGCGTTCATGTTATATATGCATTTTTGAAATAAATTCATTATATTAGTAGCAGGTATGTTTTCTTTCTGTAATATTAGTTTTGATTTGCCATCTATTTTAAAACCAGCTCAAAATTAAACAGCTAGGTTGAAGAGTTCGGCTGGTAGACAGATGGAATATGTGCTCGATGAAGCGTTTATATACAACTCGGCATGAACTACTAGATTTATTAGCAATACGTTATGTATGTCCAGAATTACCGTAACCATTCAAGAGGTGGTTTCGAGAATTTTCAGTGATGCCCATGAACTTCGTTATTTATGTTCAAAATTGTCAGGACAATTCGAGAGATAGTTCCAAGAATTTTCAATTATGCTCATGAGCTTTATTATCTATGTCCAAAATTATCGGGACGATTCCAGAGATAATTTCGAGAATGTTTAATGATGCGCCTAGCTTCCTTATCTAAATCCAAAATTATCCGTACGATTCGAGAGATAGTTTCGAGAATTTTCAATGATGCGCAGTGTACTGATTACTAAAAAATTCTGGCAGATTTTATTGGATGCCGCGCTGAAATATTGTGTGAGTCAGGGCCGTCATGAGAGATACTGATTATTCAAATACCACTGAAATTGCAATTATATTCTTTTTTTTTTGGTGAATTCTTCTATATTGGATATCACTAAAAGTCGTCATTCCAAAGTTTTGGGAAAAAATGTTTAACTATTTCTTAGGTTAGGATTCAAAGATTTGAATGATCTCAGTATGTTGATTCTTATGTTACTTGTGTGGAGAAACAAAATTACTTTTTAAGCAAAAGCCTAAAAGGGTTAATAGCTTATTTTTAAATAAATATTCTTTCTCGAATAACAGTTTCTGTGCAGTGCGCTTTGACGTGTATAATTTAATTTATCCTTTCCAAAACCCTGCTCACGAGTTTAAAAAAACACTCAATTTTCTTTAAAATAATGATTTTTAATTTACTCAAAGTTGCCCAGCACAAGAGTTACGAATTTTTTATTTTCTTGGGACTTAACTTTTCTGAGCACAAAACAGTATATATAAGACGTATTTATTCACACTGACATGTAATCATGTTAATCACATATTCATTAATTTACTTCAAAAGTTTCTTTATATTCAAAACCTGTCTCATTATTTTTGAAATGATACAAATTTGGACTTGCGGCTCTCGAACGTTCATAAAATCTATCATGCGACTCCCATCGTCTTGATGTTTGGCCATACCTGGCTTAGAGGTCTAGCTATTTCTGAAAATTTCGCTATGAATCTTTTATACCAGGAACAGATCTACAAGAAAGACTGCTTGTTTCACGTTTCTTGGAGCAGGCATCTTCTGTATTCGTAGGTTTTTCTCCGGTTCAACTTCTACTCCTTCACTAGTAGTCCAGTTACCAAGATATTTTACTTTACTGCAAGCAAAATTGCATTTCTCGCAATTTGCATTGAGTAGAAATTGCAAGAGCCTCTTGAAAACAGCTTCTAGATCAGTTACATGTTTTTCAAAAGTCTCTGACAGTATTATAATATCATCTAAGTAAGAGAAAACAAGCGTATCCTTTAAGGCGTTTCGGAATTTATCAATTAATCTCTGAAAAGTGGCCGGAGCAGTCTTCAGTCCGAAAGGCTTTCGAACGAACCGGAAAGTTCCAAAAGGGCAAACAAATGCTGTTTTGTCTCTGTCTGTAGGACAAACGCTGACTTAATGGTACCCAGACCGTAAATCAATGGTTGTTATATATGGAGTATATTTAGTAGCATGCAGTAAGTCATCCATCCTAGGTAATGGATATGAGTCTGAGATCGTAACAGCATTGCGTCCTGAATAATCAACGCAAAATCCCACTTTTCCGTTTGGCTTGGGCACAAGAATCACTGACGCAACGTATGGAGACTCACATTCTTCTATTATTTTCGTTTCCGGCAGATAGTCAAGCTCCTTCTTTAAAATCTCCTTCTTGGCTGGAGACATCCGGTATAGGGGTACTGAAACTGGAGGATTATTCCCGGTATTTGTGTGGTGTTCAATGCACGGAGTTGCTTCTCTCCCTTGTTGGAACGCAGTCTCATAGTTTGCTTGACATTTTGCATTGAGTTTTCCCTTTGGTTTTCAGTTAAATGTCTTCCTTCATTTTCTCTTAACCACAATGTATTGAATTCTGCGTAATTTTCTGGACTTTCGGATGGTTTGAAAATGTCGTCTCTAAAGCTAAATTTATATTTAGGGTCGTCTTGGAAATACCATCTATTATTTGGAAGGTCTTAAACAATTCCAGCGCTACGCAAAAATTCAGTTCTTAGAAGCGTTCTGTTATCTTTTGCTGTAATTAATGCAAATAAAGTTATTGGGAACGATCGTCCTTCAATTCGTACACACTTCTGTTCCCTCCTGCATACCATCGGTGAGGGTAACATTCATATTAGCTTTCTTAAATTCTAGACCTCTCTCTCTCAAAAGACGATAAAATGTTTCTCCCTCTATAGTGTAGCTGGCTCCACTGTAAGCATACACAATTCCGGTTAACCGGTTTATTTTCACTCTCAAAAGAGTGGTCTGGTGTTCCTCGACAGAGAATGTCCGAAGGTGTATAGCTTTAAAATCAGCTTCTGCGATCTTGGGAGGTGGAGAGCAGCCGGGGCATTTAGCCTTAATTAAGCCGACTTCCCACATCCATAGCAACTAACAGGTACTCCACCATTATTTTTCCATTATGATGAGGGGTTTTTAGTAGGCTAAGGGTTACCTCTAAGATTTTTGGGACCATCCTGTTGTTGTTCCCCTCCTTACTAACGTTTTTATTTCGTGCATGTCTAACTTCTTCATCTATATGTAATTTGTCAGCAAGCTGAAGTGGGTTTTTCCACTCCCTCCAGTTATCCAAAAAATGTTCTTTATAATCTGGAGGAGCTTCTTTTCAATCTGATCTACCAGTATCAAATTCTTTAACTGCTCAAACGTCGTGACTTTTGATTCCTTGAGCCACCAATCAAAATAGTTTTGTAAAGCAAAATAAAATCTCTCCAGATATTTTCAGGTTTTTTCTTATGTTGGGTAAACAGTTGTCGAAATTTCTCAGCACTCAATTTGAAGCGCTTTAAGAGAATTACACAGTCCAGTCACATTAATGTGACCATCACGTACTTTCCATGTCAGAGTTAAATAACCAATCACAGAAGGCAGGTGGCAGCACAGTGCAGTTGAGCGTATATAAAGGGTGTGTGAGGGCTTCGGAAAACATTTCAATCGTTGGCGTAATGCAGAAACGAAGCGATTTATCCGACTTCCAAAAGGGCATGATCATTGGCTTTCGGGCCAAGGGTGGAAGCATTTCCGAAACGGCTGAGTTTGTGAACTGTTCGCGTGCCGCCGTGGTAAAAGTGTACCGTGCATGGCAAAATGGGACTGTCCAAAATCAGCGACGTGGCAAATGTGGTGCACCACGGGCCATAGATGACAGAGGCGAACGACGGTTGCGGAGATGCGTTCGGGCAGATAGACGGGCTACCGTTGAGCAACTGACCACCAAAATGAACCAAGGGGCTACCAAAAGTGTCTCCCAAAGTACTATTCAGCGAACATTGCTGCGTCTGGGCCTCCGAAGCAGACGCCTGGTTCGTGCACCTATGCTGACTGCTGTTCATCGACGGCGAAGGCTAGAATTTGCACGCCAGTACAGCAGCTGGACGTCCACTGAGTGGCGACAGGTTGCGTTTTCGGATGAATCGCGTTTTATGCTCCATCGGACAGATGGACGTTGGCGTATAAGGCGTGAAACCTCTGAAAGGAACCACCCTGCAACCATTGCCGGAACGGTCCAAGCTGGAGGCGGGAGCATTATGGTCTGGGGAATGTTTTCCTGGCATTCTCTAGGTTCACTGATCATTGTGGAAGGCACAATGGATCAATACAAGTACGCATCTGTCCTTGCGGACCATGTTCACCCCTACATGCGCATTGTTTTTCCTCGGGATGATGGCATCTTCCAGCAGGACAATGCGAGGTGCCATACAGCTGCCAGTGTACGTGCGTGGTTCGAAGAGCACCAGGATGAGTTTACCGTCCTCCCCTGGCCAGCAAACTCACCTGACTTAAACCCAATCGAGCATCTGTGGGACCATCTCGATCGAGTTGTTCGCGCCATGGATCCTCAACCGCGTAATCTAGCGCAGCTGGCCACGGCATTAGAGTCGGCATGGCTCAACATCCCAGAGAACACCTTCAGGGACCTATGTGACTCTCTTCCTGCACGTCTCGCAGCAGTCCGCTCTGCGAAAGGTGGTTATTCTGGCTTTTGACAGATGGTCACATTAATGTGACTGGACTGTGTAGTTTCATTTTCTGATAGTCCTGAGCATCATCAGAAGATTCTTTTGAATTTATTTTCGAAACATCGTCTTGCAGAAGACCAAAAAGATAGATTAGTTATTTAAAAACTGGTACCTTCAGAAGGGTTAATTGCCTCCCAAACAAATCCAGAAATAAACTCATATCGGCTGTTTTAGGGTAAAAATTAAGAATTAACTTGTTCAGTTGTAACTTAAGCATTTCTGCGTCTTCAGAAGAAGATACCGTTGCAAACTCCAATCTACTAGCGGGAATACTAGATTGTAATTTTAATTTCTCCAATTCAAACAAACGTTCATTTCCTTTCTCTCTCTCAGCATGCTGTTCTGTTCCCATTTCTTTCCTATCATTTATGATGCGGTTCGAACATTCTTTCGTAAACTTCGCGTCATATGTGGGACTAGTGACTATAGCATTGCTTATATCAGAAATTCTAAAATTTTCCTCTATCACTGCACATAGTGTCTCTACTAATTCAATTAAATCCTGTTTCTTCCCTTTTGCTAAATATGCCATGCTTAACTGAAAGTTAATAAGTTCCTTAAAATATACACCTGTAACTTTTAATATGCCAACACATTGAGGGTTTAAAATATTTTTACATGGATTTAATACACATCAAACATGCATATTCAAAAGCAAAAGAAGAAATAAAGTAGTATCTCATTTTACATCACTTTCCATTGATTGTTTGAAATAACATATAAAATACACAATTCTCAGAACATAAATTGTTATAGAATACTTTCAGTAATTTAGATTCATGCAAAATATAGCAACTTGCAACTATATATTTCAATACCTTTTCTATTTTTTGTTTTCAAAACAAAACTAAGAATATTTAACTTTATATTTAGTATATTTGGCATTTATTTTCATTGTTTCATATCGAAAGTTGCACAGAACAAAATACTTGAACTTTATACGAAATATTCATTCAAATATTATTTTAAACAAACTGCCAAAGTAGCGGGTGCTACCACAAAATTCTTCATTTAAGTTTCAGCAATACTTCAAAATTTCAGCAGTACTTCAGAATTTAGCTTTTCACACTAAAGAACTGGTATGCAATAGAATTCATACAATATGATCAGTGTGATCAGACTTCATATAAAAGAATTCAAATTCAACGGAACATTTAACTGATTCCGATGATCAGCAAAAACGAAATTAGGTCGTCGTGACCAGAATTCTTCTTATATTAATTTGATCCTGATAATCAGTTGTAAGGTTTATAATGCGTTTTCTAACAGTTATTTTAAGTTTTGTATCTTTCCTAATTTATTCTAATTTCAGCTTACAATTTCCTGCCAGAATGTGAATTCAGAAACGCAGAGAATGCAAATGAGAATGAGTGCTATTTAAGTCGTGACTTAATCGACTTCAAGAGAGAGAGTCATTTCCTGACTAGCGCGAGTTTGCCTTCTGGCCACATCTCTCTTAGCTGTTACTACGCTCGGCCATATCTAGGCCCTTGCTAGGCTTCGCCGATTCAATTAATACTTAGGGGCCAACTAGTTAGATTGTGATAGCTTCGGCTATATTATTAAAAAGCTTTAGTTTAGTTAGTTTTAGTTCAAATTATTAGTATTTAAGTTCAAGCCCAAGTAGTGGCTTTATTGTCAAGTTCCAAGCCGAAACTGATTGTAAATATACTGAATAATAAAGGGTTTTAAACCCTTCTCAAGTCTCACCTTGTTCTGTTCACACTTAAGCGATTATTCGCTTGTAAGGTGTTCGTGGGGTTCTTAGTCAGAACTACAGATTTAAAGAGTTGAACCCTACAATTGGCGCCCGAATTTGTTCTTAACGAACTATGCCTTTGGGTACGGAAGAATTCTCGTTGACCCCTCCAACCTTTCAGTTCCCTCAAGCACAACCAAACCCGATGGAGGGATTTGGATTCATTTTAGAAACTATGAGAGCGGCGATGAAGCCAGCAGCAAAATTCGACGGCCAAGGATCCGGAATGTCCTTCCTGGCGCAGCTGGATCTACATTTTACGTTATATCCTGTAAACCAGCCACAGAGAATAATCATCTTGACGACGAATTTAAAAGGTCAAGCCCTCAGCTGGTACAAGAATATTGGTAAAAATTTGTTGGGGATCCAGGATCCGAAACTTATACTTGGGAGAATTTTAATAATTCGCTATTGAAAGCGTTTCCCGTCGTCAAAGACCGCGCGAAACTCGAATCAGAGTTGTATAGTAAATACCAAAGTAATGGGGACGACTTAACGGATTTTATCTTAAGGAAAATTCATATTGTCAAATTATTATATGGGAAAAGGCCCGACTATGAAATCAACGAAATAATTTTGCCGAGGTTGCTTCCGTCAATACAGGACATTCTGAAAGTGAGAAACCCGCAAACGCTGCAAAATCTATTTGAATTAGCGGAAAACGCGGGGGCGAAGAATTGTATGCAGTATTCAAGGTTTCAGAATCAAACGAAACCTCAAGTTCAGCAGAATTCCTATCGACAACAGGGAAAGGTAAGGAAGCCGGATACAAGGAAAGCAGATCAGAACAAAGCATGGCGAAATAAAAAGCAATTGGAAAAAGGGGGCGAAAGAAATGATTTAAACTAATCGTGGTGACTAGGAAGAGGGTGACGTCACCGTGTGAGAAGTTAAATCCCTCAGGAGTTAGGCTCAATACGGTGGTCGTAAAAAATTTGGCTTTGCCCGAAATACAAATATTACTAAACGACATCCCGACGACCGCCTTACTAGATACAGGGGCTCAATGCAGCTTCCTATCGCAGGATTTTTTTAAAAAACATTTTCGTCGATATAGACTGTTCAAAACAGAGGAACGTGTGATTGCTGCCTAAGGCAATCAATGCACTTGCGTGGGAAAAATGGGGCTGCATGTCCAAATAAAGAATTAAGAACAAAAAATAAATTTTCTTGTAGTAAAAAATCTTTTAACAGCAGTCATATTGAGGGTTGATTTCTTGCGCGCAGCTAGCGCAAATATTAATTTTAAAGACTCCACGTTGCAGGTCAAAATGGACAAAATTCAAGAAGAAAACGTTGTAGTCCCGGAAGTGAATCTAAGTCACCTTGAAGAAGGAGAAAGAGCAAAAATCCAGGAATTGGTAAGAACATTTTCTAATTTATTTGATGACAAACCTGGTTTCTGCCAGTTCGTTTCCCATAATATAGATACTGGTAATGAGCCCCCAGTTCGGTCTAAGCCATACAGCTATGATCGTGTGAAGGAAGATATTCTCGAGCAACATATTAAGAAAATGCTCGAGGATAAAATAATTACGCCAAGTACCAGCCCCTATGCTAGCCCTATAGTTTTATGTAGAAAGAAGAATCTTTCTACATAAAACTATAGGACTTTCTACATAAAACTAAAACTTTCGGATCTGCCAGCCGCAGATCCGAAAGCGTGGAGATTCGCCATTGATTATCAGAAGTTGAATAGCATAACGAAATACCCCACATATTCCCTCCCGATAATAGATGAAGTCATAAGAGAGTCGTTCAACTAAATATATGACAACCTTACACATGACGTCAGGCTATTTTCAAATTGCAGTAAAACCCGAGGATGTAGAAAAAAAAGCATTTATCACAAAATCAGGCGTGTATGCCTTCTTGAGAATGCCGTTTGGCTTAAGCGGAGCTCCGGCTACATTTCAAAAAGTTATGGATATTGTGTTAAGGCCAGTCTTGGGAAAAAGTGCTGTCATTTATCTCGATGATATTATTGTAACAAGCGAAACCTTAGAGCAACACATTAAACATTTGGAGGAAGTGTTCACCTTATTACATGAAGCGGGTCTTAAAGTTAACCCCAAAAAGTGCAAGTTTGCCGCCAAGGAATTGAGGTACCTCGGCTATAAAATCTCAAAAAACGGTATAAAAACTGACAATTCAAAAATTTTAGCAATCAAAAGTTATCCACCGCCAATTACGGCTAAAACGTTATCGTCCTTCTTGGGAATGTTTTCATATTATAGAGTATTCATAAAAGATTTTGCTAAAATAGTTGAACCTTTGTTGGTGCTCAAACGAAAAAAGACTAGGTTCACATGGACAGCGGAGGCGAACACGATGTTTGAAGAATTGAAACACGCCTTTATTAACGCCCCTGTTCTAAAATTCCAGGAAGGGGATCAAAATCTGGAAATATCAGCAGACGTTGGCTAAGTTCTTTCCCGAAACAGGAAGCCAATAGCTTTCTTTAGCAAAACGCTTAACCAAACTCAGAGAAATTATACGGCAACAGAGCGGGAAACTCTCGCAGTTCTTCTAGCGGTGCAAAAATTTCGGGTGTTCTTTGGAAGTGCCCCAATAACTGTATATTCAGATCACGCGGCAGTTGGTCGCCTATACTCCGGAAAAAATCTTTCGCCTCGGCTCATACGTTGGACACTAAAACTGCAAGAATTTAACTTAATCTTAAAACACACGCCGGGAAAAGAAAATGTAGTTGCAGACGCCCTGTCCCGCATTAAAATCGATGAAGACGGAAATACAATTAAATGTACGATGCTAACTGCAAAAATAATTGAATCACGGGAAACAATAATTGCAGAATTAAAGACGGACCCAGAGTTTAAAGACATTTATGCATTCCCGGAAGATCCCAAAAATTTCGATCATATAGACTTAACGGCTATTCGCAATAGAGCAGCTCATTATGAAATTATAGATAAACTATTATTTTATAAGAAAACTACCGACAATAATCAAGAATTGCGACCGGTAGTCCCAACGAGTCTACGCTTAAGTATATTAGAGGAGCTGCATGACTCGAAATTAGGAGCCCATTTGGGTGTGAGGAAAACCCTACAAAGGGTCCGCGAAGCGGTATATTTTCCGCAGTTATACAAAGTTGTGACGGCATATGTCAGGTCATATCACTTATGTCAATTAATTAACGACGTTAATTACAAACCGGCCGGGTACTTAAATAGCATAAAAACTACGTTTCCAAATGAATTGGTTGGCATTGATTTGCTTGGTCCCTACCCCAGAACAAACATTAATAAAAACCGATACTTGTTAACCATCGTGGACTCATCATCATTTCTCAACAACCATCATTTCTCAAAGTGGGTAGAAGTAATTCCCCTTAAACGGGATTTAGCAAAGGTAGTAGCAGATTCATTTCTAAATAAATATATTTTAAAATACGGGGCCCCGGTAAAAGTAATATCAGATAATGGTAGACAATTCGTAAGTAATTTATTTGAAAACTTGTGCACAGGCCTTGGCATATGCCATCTAAAAATGGTACCTTATAGACCGCAATCAAATATTTCAAAACGTGTAAATAAAAATATAGCTAAAATTATTCGGGGATATGTGAAGAATTATCATTACCGTTGGGACAGCTGCGTCAATGAATTAGGATTTGCCTTAAGAACAGCGAAGCACGACACCACAAAGAAAACCCCCGCAGAATTATTCTTAGGAAGAAAAATTTAACGCCCCTGGATAAGCTATTTTTCGTTCAACAAAGACAGGAATAATTTAAATTGAATGATATCCAAAAGATTATAAACGATGCCACCAAAAATTCAGATGCGGCAATGTCAAAACAAGAATTATACTCCAAATAAAAACAGACGTGAAGTAAAATATACCACAGGTCAGAAAGTCCTAAAACTAAAACACTCCCTTTCGTCGGCAACCGAAAATAGGGTGGCCAAATTTGAACCTAGGTTTGAGGGCCCTTTTATCATAGAGAAGATAAAAAATTTCAACGGTGTATTTAAAAGCTGAAAACGGTCAACAAGCTATCGCGAACATTGACAGGTTAAAATCATATTATAGACGTACGGATTTTCCAATTTTAAAAGAATTATTGCAGGTTCCTGAAACAGCACCAACAGTTGTAATTTCATCATCACCGAACAAGGATCCCTCATCAACAAAACGAAGGGCAGCTAACACTGAAAAAATGAATTTTAAAGCATATGTGTTAAAATGTTCTATTGAATTTGAAATGTTAATGTTAACTTTTAAACTTTTGTAAAAGTAAAACGAATGTGTTTTGGTCAAGTATGAATGCAAATATCGTTATGTAAAAGATGAATGGCATGAAAGTATAGATTGAATGTGCTTAAAGTTAGGCTCTCCAGGCTTCACTTAAGAATTTTAAATTTAAGCTCTATTTCAGGACATTAGGTCTAGTTTTGTGGTTAAGGAGTTTTCTAAGGTCTGGAAAGTCGAGTTTATAACATATCATAGCGATTGGATAGTGTTAGCTGGTCGTCGCGGTAAACAACAGAAAAACCTCGTGTCACTCAGAACAATTTCTGGAGAGCATGGGGGGGAGAACAATTTAGTTCGTGGGAATGAAAACGATTGAGGGCCAAAATAATTTCAACAAAGAGTATTGGTAACAAAATGGAATTTGCATGAAAGACATTACTAATACTTTTTCCTTTCAGATTAGTTGGAAGGACAAGACTGATCCTACATGAAAAAGATGAAGTAGATATGTGTAATCAAATACAAAATGTAAATCTGTTATATTTTTCTTAGTTAGTATAGCTTTAGAAATTGTTGTAAAGTTGGCCCTAATCAGGAATTTAATGACTAAACTAAAAACTCACACTAAAGAAAAAGAAGTTTTCATTGAACAAATAATTTGCAAGCAAAATATTGTTAGCTAAATTCTTATTTTTAACTGATTGTGACAAAGAAGGTGAGAGATATTTGCCTGAAGAAAGACATGATTTTCTGAAGGAATTTAAGGATTTAAACCGGTTCATGCTGTACACGAGAAAAAACGATGAAAATGCCATGCAGTCAATCTCGAAATTCGATCCGGACTAAATTACTAGTGCCCAGCGGTTGTATCCATTTGTCCACAGGTGAGTTGCTGTGGGAATTGTACCACTTTCCTTTATTTCTGGAAAATTAATTTTAGAATCGCCACTTTACTTGCATTTTTTATTCTTAATCGTGCATTTTGCGTAAATACTTGCTTATATGTCTTTGCTGTTAGGTAAAATTTTTCATTATTAATTCAGTTACGTTTAGCTCACTGTGAAAATTTTCGGGCGTCATTCAACATTCATCTGTATGATGACTATAAATTAATTACTTCTTCATCCATTGAAAAATGGTCCGTTTTTCCCAAATAACTGAGAAAACAGGGGTTACTTTATACAGTATTCAATGTCTTTTTATTATGCTAATACCAGAAATTTCTTTCTTAGTAAAATATATATATATAAAGAAAGGTTTAAGATTTTAATTACGTCCAAAGGGGCGTTTATTTAACATTTTGTGTGTTACCTTTATTTATTAAATACCATGTTCTTCGCACTTCAACCATAAAATTCAGTTCAACAGCAATATCGAAAATAATTTTAAATTGAAATTTAGAAATTTCGGTACACACTCTCACACGCTGGAGATAAAAATGTTTTTCTGTACAACGTTGGTATTGCTGGCTTTGAAATCTTTGAGTTTGTTAACGAAAAATTCGTTAAAGTTTTAGAGAATATTGTTACGAATTTCACATTTTTTTGGATATTTATTTAGAATTGCAGTTAAAATTCCTTTTTATTTTCTCGTGCAACGCAGACGATTTTTGAAGAGAAAGCTACGTCAATGAATAAATAAATAAATAAATAAAATAAGCAGTTAATTGAAAAGTGAAACGACGTAAAATGCCAAAACGAAAGTAACAGTCCTTCGGGATTCAAATACCTTTGGACTAAAAATTGTGCATAAATATGGAAGATTACTCGGATGGTTTGGGATTGATTTTCCTCTTAATGAAAGCAGTTGAGTGCATACATTAACTAAAATCCTTCTCATAGCTCCGTTTTAATTATTTCGACGTATGAAAGATTACTTTCCAAACGTAAGTACGCAGAGTTATTATAATTTTTGAGACAGAAGACGTGAAAAAGGAACAATATCTTAGCCAGGACTCGAAATTGAACCTCTCGAATACGCGCAGAGTGTGCTATCCTGAAATCACGAAGGCATGCAGAAAAGAGCAAGAAAATACCTTATATACTCCCCCTTTCAAAGGGCCATTATAGATTAGGCGTCCTAGGGATTAGGGGTCAGTCGCCAAATCCTGGTGGTAAAGAATAATCATCCATCACTTTTTAGTTCGGCCGCCACTATAGAGTCATTAAAATTTTTGAGACAAGAGACATGAAAACTGAACAATGCCCTCGCCGGTACTCAAACCTGGACTTCTCGAAAACGCGCCGAGTGTGTTACCGTTACACCACAAAAGCATGCAGAAAGGAGGAAGAAAATACCTTATAAGCATGCCTTCACGAAAGATTTCGTAAAGGAAACTGACTCGTATCCACGTCACACTTGAGAAAACACCATGAAAACAGTTATCATCCAGGGCGTTTATTAGCATTTGTATCAAAAGACTTTGCAAAGTAATTGCATAGATACAGTTATTAGGTAATAACGAATTAATGTATCAATTAAGTTCTCAATATAAAGAAAAACTTTCATTCAATTTATCGTTATCAGCACTGACATTTGGAGAGGAAATAATTTATTTTCTGATAATAAAACATCTTTTCAACTGTAATATTTTGTACGCAAAATATCTAGCAATTCCACGCACTTATTTTTTCAATTATCTTATATTCCATTAAATATAAGAATAAAAGACTATAGATTTCTTTCTAAAAGAGTTCCAAGAGACAGCGGAGAAGTTCCCACCATGCAGATTTAAAAATTTCGGTTGCATTCCAAATTTTAATAAATTATTTAAACAAAGCTATTGATCTCCATAAATTCTTTCGGCATATTCATTTACTAAATTTAATATAATTCCTTGAGTCGAATATTTTAATTTCTACCTTGAAGAATTTTTTACATGTAAGTTCACGTGCGTTTATAGTAAATAGTCAGTCACAATTACAAATTCCAAAAACTCAGGCATGCTAAAAACAGTGTTGTCATTTCGTAAAGTAGAAAGAAAATACCATTAAATACTCCACTTGAAATACGGCAAACAGAAAGTTAATTTTGACACTGTATATCTATTTCTGAAATGTTGAGAAATCAGAAACTGTTGTAGAGACATTAGGTTATTTCGAAGCAGGAGACATGAAAAATAAGCAACGCCTTCGCCGGGAATCGAACCACGAACCTCTCGGTTACGCGTCGAGCATGCAGACCACTACACCACGAAGGCATGCGAAGAAGGCGGGAGAAATACCTTATACTGTTATCAACTTTTAATACGAAGTTTATATGATTTATTAGTAATGCTTTCTTCATTACATTTCTGAAATTTTCCTATTTTTACTGACGATTTGAGGATGTAATCAGCGACTGAGGATTGGGCTTTCATTACTACAATGTACCAGAAGGCACACGGTTGTAAAACCATTTGTCATCATTCAAAAAGCTTGCAGAATAATATACACTTGCTGTCCGACAATAAGTCTTCACTCAGAGGATTCTTCCGTAAAGTGTGCTATTCAAACAGATTTCACATCCTATTAAGAGCATTGTGCAAATGACAGCCGCCTGCGGAAACACAGGGGGAAAGAAGACCTCGCGTAGCGTCTCAACACGTCTTAAGCATTTATCCGAAAATCTTACCTACGTGTATACACGTCTTAATCATTTTTCGAGAAAATTTCAGTTCCGTGTATACGCTTTTTAAGAATTTTTAGAGTAATCTCTGAAAACGTTTAAAAACGTCTTAAGCAGTTAAAGGGTTAATGAAAATAACAATAGAAATAAATTTTAAAACACAAATATAGATCATATTGGAAGACGGAGCTTAGAAAGTTGCAAACAGGGTGGAAAAAAATTGTGGGATTCGAGCTCACGACCCAAAACGCCACATTTCGCTACCCTCGGCTTTACCACTACACTATCACCAGACTACCTTGATCAGCAATTTTGGCGTATATATATTATCAAATAAATGAATTCATAAAACTAAATTTTTTTTGTTCTATTTCAGTGTGCTATCGTCTAAAAAATTTACCAGAGTTTGTTCTTCACCTTCTAGGACATTTCTTACAAAAAACAATTTTTTGTAAGGCGGCGTTCCGATTGAAGTTAACCCTTAGCCTGTCGAGTTCTTTTCTGCAAATACCTTTAAATCTGTCGCTAACTTTTGACCCAACTACCCCTAAAATGTCGTGAAAATAACACTGAACTTTCGAAAAATGCTAGCAACTTCTTTTGTTAGTTGTTTTCCCTCCCAGAATTTTGGATCAAAGATTCCGCCTAATTGAGATAGATTGCTCCATAAACATTAGTAGCTGCGAGCTGTCAAGAGCGTTGAAAAGAATAGCTTTTCCCCGACTGACCGTGGGAGTGCGGTAAGGTAAATGGCCAGCAAGTGTTCAACTCATCAACATTTCATGAATAGATTTCAGAACTACAAAACTTAAAAGTTTTCTTTCATACAGATATCTTATTTTCAAACATATTGCTTTTAAAATTTTAAATGCAGTAGAATATTTATTAGTTAAACTATTGCATATGCAACAAATCTGAAATAACAAACTTCGGTTTTTAGCTTTATCCTGGATTGAGAATTCACACCTAGATTTGAATTGCCTTAATATTTTTTTAATATAAAGAACTGAAAACTCTAAATCTCCTAATTTCATTTGAAATTTAGACAATTGTTAGCCCAAAAGGGCTATTAGTTTGTTTTGGCATTTTGCGTTGGTTCACTATAAAAAAATTTTAGTGTAACTAAATAATAAAAACTATATAAAAAATTTCACTATAAAAATTTTTAGTATAACTGACTTTTATAGTATATTTCAAAAAAAAAAAAAAAAAAAAAAGAAACTACTGTGAAAGTCTGAATTGCTTTTCAAATCTCTGCCACCAAATATGAGTCCTGCGTTATATTTAGAGAAACTAAATAATGAAGAATCTGTATGAATGTATGTTTCTCGCATTGTGAAAAAAACAACGACACCTAGAGACATCAAATTTTTAATAACATAGTCCTTCACTCGAATATAGGCATCCGGAAGCACAAATTTGGAATTTGTTTTATTATCTATTTGATATTTTGTAAAACTTTTTGATTAACAAACTCAACGATTTCAAAGCAAGCAACGGCAAAGCTGTACGAAAAAAAAATTATCTCCAGCGCGCGAGACTCTGTATCGGAAATTCTAAAGATATACTCTTTTTAAATATTTCTGATATTGCTGTTGAATTGAGTTTTATGGTTTAAGAACATGATATTTAATAAATAAAGGTAACACATAAAATGTTAAGAAAACGCCGCCTTGGGCGTAATACAAAATCTGAAAGCCTTCAGATTTATTATTATTATTATTATTTTGCTTCTCTAAAAAGTTCTTAAACTTGTTATTGATTGCTCATTACAATAGTACAGATTCGCATAGGTTTTCTTTTCAGTTTTTAGAACAATAATTTCACATATCTTTCAATTTCATTTTACAACATCCGTTTACTAGACGTTTCGTCTGCTGTATCTTTTAGCTTTCGTCATGTCATGGCCTCAGCAAAAAATTGCATTCTAAACCTGGGAAATGAATTCTTGGCTTCATTTCTTAGGCAAAATGTTAAACAAATCATCAAAGGAATAACTAATATCCAATATGCAAAAAAAAAAAAAAAAATTATAAGCTTTCAGTAAAAAAAGAGCAGTGCCATTAATACTTAAATAATTCTTAAATGCTTAACACTCAAAGACAAATGAAAGACATTTCGGCACGAGACGTTTATAAATTCTTGCCGCCACTAAATTAGTTCTAATATTTAAATTAATTATAGCAGAAGTAATAAATGTGTATAGTTCTTTCATTGATATACGTCTTTCCCAGCCACTGAAATTAAAATTCTTCCTTTTAATAAAACAATCGTTTTAAGGGAATTTCTTGATGATTAAAGACTACAAAATTGTTAATTATATCCGTAAAGCTCTCCAAAATATCATGCCCATTATTCATAAAACTGATATCATTTAAATGTGGTTCAGCAATGAGATACTTATTACATTTAATTTGTAAAACAAATATTTTCCAGTTTTAGAAGGGCTACAAGCATTGAGACGAATCTTCTCATAGTAATTTATTTGCATAATGCTATGAAAAAAGTATATTCGCTGTTAAAAATCCATAATTTGAACATTTCTCTCATGCAGTATTTTAAATAGAATGAGAGTAAAAATATTTATCGTCTAGCGGAATGCGTACTTGAACTACAAAATTTAGTTCTGTAGTATTAATATTGTCCTTTATAATATTAGTCAGTTTTTTGTGTATAAATTTAGAGCAGATTATGGTTGTATTAAATATACCAAATGCGTATATTTCACGTTAATGAAGGGAATAATTTACTACAGTTCAAACTAATTAAGAACAACAGCAGACAAGGAGGAAAAGAAGAGTAAACGAGATTTGTCGCATTTCTTACTACGGATCTACACCAGGGACGAAGGGAATAATTATTAAAAATTAAACATTCACGACAATTGTGGCCGAGGAAGTGAATACTATACACCTCATATCGCTAACAAGACTTAAAAAAATAAACGAAAAAATAAAGTATTTATAGTTTGAAAACATCAGGTTGTTGCCCGATGTTTCAAATCAAAGTTTACAACTCAAATTAAAAAAATAATACTAATAAAATTCAAGCTTTTACTTTCTTCTTCTTTTAAATAATACGGCAGCCTATTCTTGCCAATTCATAAAATTAAATATATTCTGTTTACTCATAAAACGAAATAAAATTAAAACTAAAATCAAAAAGTATTCCAATTTTGTGAAATCCAGCGATTGTTTCTGTACTTCTTTATGGTAAAACTGTTATAAGGAGAAAAACATCAAATTAGTAAAAAAGTTTACTACAGTTTAATCAAAATTAAAAAAAAGGAGTAGATATGATCGCTTTTCAATCTATATATTATTATAAAATAATAGTCAGCAGGCTTTTTTGCGGGGAGATGTAAGATGATAGCATATATAAAAGTTAAAGGTAGGAATTTTGCAACTGACCGTTATGATAAGATATTAGAAACCTACTTTATGTATGACACTCATGGTACGAAGAAACACTTATTGCTAAAAAGTCCAGATAAAATGGCTTTCTGAATTATTTACTTTTGCTGTATTGAGCAACGATTTTTTTTAATAATATCGAAGATAAATAAAACGTCTTATGCATCGCAGAGTAATAAAAACATGCTCTCGAATTTTTTTATTAATAATGGGCAGGATTTATCGCTAGATGAAAATATTAACATTTCTTTCAGGTGTTTAAACAATAGATAACAGTACATCAAAATCTTTGTCTTCTAAAATTAATTTATTTATTCTTAATATTACGAATGTTGCTGTTACTCTCCTATGAAAGAATACATCCCTGGCCAGGGAAGGAGAAAAATAATTTTTTTTTAAATATAAAATAGGTGAGAAAATAATTACCTATTCCGATATTAATAAAAAAGATTAGTTCCTTCTATTGTCTTATAATTTTTTTGAAAATCATAGCAAAAATGTTTGTTCTTTAAAATAATCTCCACACATTAAGAAACAATTTTTTTCTTATATTGCATTTTTCTTTTGCTATGGAAAAGTACACAAAAGAGGGATGCCTTCGTGAAGGGTTTTCTAAAGAAAACTGCTCCGTATCCTCGTGACACATAGGAAAACCTAGAAAACGCCCCTGCAGCCAGCCTGTTTGCTGGGATTCGAAACCGGTTCGAACTACCAGGGTTCAGCGACATTCCCGCTCTGTCACTGGTCTGCCTTTTTTCTTCAAAGGATTTTCGTCAAATAATTCCCCTTATGTATTATTTTTCAAGAAGTTTAAAAACTTGATATTCTTATTTTTCCAATACATTTCTAAAACTTACGTAATTAGCAAATTTCATTAAACGTTTAGTTTTTATGATCTTTATTATCTCTTTTCACTACTACATTTTATATCTTTGTTTCTAAGAAAAGTGAAGGCGTCTAAGGCGATCCTTATGTTAGAAAAACTAAGAAACAAAGTTCCTCTCAAAGCAATTAAGTGATGGGCATATTTTGATGAATATAAAAAAAAAAAAAAAAAGGAAATCTGAAAAAAATAATTATTTTGTAAAGAAAGTCGATATTTATTAAATGATAACATGAACAGAAATTGCTCACAAATATGTGCGTGTGATGAAGTTATTGTTAGACAATAAAGATATGTAGTTAAAAATTGCTAGTTGGACAATTATTATAGCTTTATATAAAATGCTAAATATGATTCTCATGACATAATTTTGAAAGTCACTTATTCATTTTTTTTACATTAAGTGCATTTTTTTTTCAACAGATAATTACTATTTTCTGTCTTAAAATATCTATTTTTCTCACAAAGGTTGTAGGGTTTCGAATTTTTTTAGCTCTCTGTTTTATGCTCTTAATGCTAGCATAGTATTTGAAACTGTAATGAGAAAAAAAAAAGAAATTGAAAATAGGTACATTACATTTACTTTTCGATCTTATTCTTTCGTAAGCATAAATGTTTTCGTACAACTTCTCCTAAAATCTTTCCTGATCATTTATAGAAGCTATGCTGTTAAAAATGGTTTACTGGGCCTGATTTACTTTGCATTATCCTTTCAATGAAAGCCACAGCTCCAAAATATATCTGCTTAACATTTTAAAACTGTTACGAATTTTAATGTTTTTAGAATTATGTGAATAAACTGAAACTCTTTTACGAATATGATTACTTATATGGGTAAGCATTTTTGTTTTGAATGAAAACATTTTGTAAAAGCCACGAGTATGACATTTTTTTTTTATAGTTTACTTTTTAAAATTCGAAGCCCGTCATGAGGAAAAGTACAATTAGCTTTCGAAAACTGCAAATGGTTATTTCCTTTTTGTTAAATGTTAACTTGTAAAAGATGAAAGTTTGTAACAGATTTGTAATCAACCATCATCAGTATATCACTTGTAAAAGATTATCTATGACACGGGAGAATAGCTATTGTTTATCTTATGAAAACATATTATATTTCAACGTTTATAGATGTCGAAATGTTAATATTTGGAAATCGGTACTCTATCTGGAAATGCTTCTCTCTGTATAGTAGTGGGTGATGGAAGGATCTTGTAGTGAGTAATTATAGCTTTTAAGAGGGAGGGAAAGCGACTGCCCTCCATTGGCTTTGGACATTGTTTGTTTTCAGGGCTAAAGAAGAGAGCTAGTCTGTCGCTATATGTATATTGTGTCGTACACACTGCCGTTATTCTTATTTCATACACCGTGAATGAGTGATTACCCATTTACACTCCTGCTTGACCGGGCCATTAGGCGAAGGTCATGAGAGGGGCGTATGGTCTGAAAGCAGTGAGAATAGTGCTGTAAATATGCGTTTTCCCCTATTTTTAATTATTGATAGAATATTAATTTTTTTAGTAGTAGTAGTACAAAAAATGTAGATCCTTAACATCAGTCATTATCTGATGGCATTTTTACTGTCTGAATTAATGGAAAATACTGGACAATCCAGAAATCTACACTGAATTTAAGGAAATATATCTAATCCATTCGTGGCTTTTTTTTATGGCTTTTATAGCGAAATTCTGGTATTCAGTATTTTTTTTTGGTTCTTTATAATATCTCCTCAATTAAAGTAACATGATTCTTTTTTGTGCATTATGTTTTTTCGATAATTTTGCTTAAAAAGCAGAAAGGCAATTAAAAACTGATAAGTCTAACAAGTGAAAAAATAGTCTCTTTTCCCATTTCAAAGTTCGTTCGCTAAACGTGTACTATTATATTTTTTATATTTGTAACTAACTGACATTTTGAATTGACATCGTTGTAAATTTCCGCACTTAATTGCTTCATAAGCTACTGAATTTCTTTTTATTCAAATACGTCAATTTTAGTTCCGTAGGCATGGTGTGAGGGAAGTAGGAGAAACAGAACTAGAAATATTGTACATTCAAGCAGTTCACTAAAATAATACTTTCGCATTCAAAAAAATCTCCCTTTTTCCCCTCCCCTTCGTCCTTCAAAGGAGTCTTCCCCGGAAACGAATCCGTGATGTTAACAAAAGGTAAGACACCCCAGAAGCCATTTTAATGGTTTAGAACGATTAGAGTCGCCCAAAACGTGATGGAAATACCTGGAATGTATTGTATACTATAAAGCAGCTTCTTGAAGGACTTAAGATGTCAATCTATTCCAGGTAAAAGGAAAGCGGGAAATTCTGGTTTAGCTTAGGAGTGCTCATAAAATTCAGTCGTGATTATCAATAAAGGAAGAAAAAATTTTATTCTCTGGTAGTAATAATAATAACCGCATAATAAGTGCAATAATTTTTTCATTTCAATAATTATTTTCTGATATTTAAACATATATTTGTACGATAATAGATATAAAAAATGAACATGTCAATACATTTATTCTATAACCTGACATATTTTTCTCACAATAAGTTTCATTTTTACTTTAAAATACAATCTCGCAAATTTAAAGTATAAAAAAATAAGAATTTGATGAAAGAGAACTATGAACACAGAACATGCAAAATATCACCTAGTAGGTAAATTAAATGGTACTATTCTGTTCTCGGGATCGGATTCAGAAATGTACGTATGTGAGTATCTGTGTACATGTATACACATACATACATTCGTACGTACATATATGCATACATACACGAACATATCGATACATACATGCATACATACTAATATTTCTGAATCCGGTCCTGACTTTTTTTTCCTCGCACCGAGAACCGCGTACCAATTAAATATCTATTACTTCATGCAGTGACAACACCTATCTTTTATAAATTACAACGAAACTGTAAAAGTTATGAGCAATGTATAATTTTAATTTATACCGACATTGTCGGAAAAGTTAAATGAAGATTTATATTGTAAGAAGGGCTTTTATTAACTTTAAATCGCTCCAATAGTAAATTGATTAAATTTTAAAAAATAATTAAAGAGCTGATGCTTTTACTCAATGACAACGCTCTAAGAAGCTGCTCTTCCTGCGTGTGCATGGAAGATAAATGAAAGATCTTACATTTCACGGAGTGGCAACTCTCATCAGCTTTTAAATTCTTTGCTCATCCATCAATATTTTGAAGCACATTAATGTCTAAAAATTCTGTTTTTCTAATACAGGATTTTAATCGTTAAGTTAAAAAGTGCATCTCCTTTGAAGTACTATAACAAACGTGAACAAATAATTTGCAAGCAAAATATATGCTAGCTAAATTCTTAGTTTTAACTGATTGTGGCAAAGAAGGTGATAGATATTTGCCTGAAGAAAGAAATGATTTTATGAAGGATTTCAAGGATTTAAACTTTTTCATGCTGTACACGAGAAAAAACAATGAAAATGCCATGCAGTCAATCTCGAAATTCGATCCGGACTAAATTACTAGTGCCCAGTGGTTGTATCCATTCATTCACAGATGAGTTGCTTTGGGAATTGTACCACTTTCCTTTATTTCTGGAAAATTAATTTTAGAATCGTCACTTTACTTGCATTTTTTATTCTTAATCGTGCATTCTGCGTAAATACTTGCTTATATGTCTTTGCTGTTAGGTAAAGTTTTTCATTATTAATTCAGTTATGTTTAGCTCACTGTGAAAATTTTCGGGCGTCATTCAACATTCATCTATATGATGACTATAAATTAATTACTTCTTCATCCATTGAAAAATGGTCCGTCTTTCCCAAATAACTGAGAAAACAGGGTTTACTTTATACAGTATTCAATGTCTTTTTATCCCGCTAATACGAGAAATTTCTATGATAGTAAAATATATAAAAAAAACTAAATTGTGCATAAATATGGAAGATTACTCGGATGGTTTGGGAGTGATTTTCTTCTTAATAAAAGCAGTTAAGTGCATACATTAACTAAAATCCTTCTCATAGCTCCGCTTTAATTATTTCGACGTATACAAGACTACCATCCAAGAGTAAGTACGTAGAGTTATTAGGATTTTTGAGACAGGAAACGTGAAAAAGGAACAATACCCTAGCCGGGACTCAAAATTGAACCTATCGAATACGCGCAGAGTGTGCTACCGTGAAACCACGAAGGCATGCAGAAAAGAGCTAGAAAATACTTTATATATTCCCTCTTTCAGAGGGCCACTAGGGATTAGGGGACCCAGTCGCCAAATTCTGGTGGTAAAGAATCATCATCCACAACCTTTTAGTTCGGGCGCCACTGTAGAGTCATTAGGATTTTTGAGACAAGAGACGTGAAAACTGAGCAATGCCCTCGCCGGTGCTCAAACCTGGACCTCTCGAAAACGCGCCGAGTGTGCTACAGTTACACCACAAAGGCATGCAGAAAGGAGGAAGAAAATGCCTTATAAGCATGCCTTCGCGAAGGATTTCGTAAAGGAAACTGACTCTTATTCACGTTACACTTGAGGAAAAACCATGAAAACAGTTATCATCCGGCCCCTTCTCTGGAATTAGAATCCAGCTCAAACTACCAGTGTTAAGCGAATTAGCCACTCAACCGCTGGTGGCGTTTATTAGCATTTCTATCAAAAGACTTTGCAAAATAATTGCGTAGATGCAGTTATTAGGTAATAACGAATTAATGTATTAATTAAGTTCTCAATATAAAGAAAAACTTTCATTCAATTTATCGCTATCAGCACTCATATTTGGAGAGAAAATAATTTGTTTTCTGATAATAAAACATCTTTTCAACCGTAATATTTTGTGCACAAAATATCTAACACTTCCACGCACTTATTTTTTCAATTCTCTTATATTCCATTAAATACAAGAATAAAAGACATACAGATTTCTTTCTAAAAGAGTTCCAAGACACGGCGGAGAATTTCCCACCATGCAGATTTTAAAATTTCGGTTGCATTCCAAATTTTAATAAATTATCTGAACAAAGCTATTGATCTCCATAATTTTTTTCGGCATATTTATTTACTCGATTTAATATAATTTCTTGAGTTGAATATTTTAATTTCTACCTTGAAGAATTTTTCACATGTAAGTTCGCGTTTATAGTAAATAGTCAGTCAGAATTACAAATTCCAAAACTCAGGCATGATAAAAACAGCTTTGTCATTTCGTAAAGTAGAAAGAAAATACCATTAAATACTCCACTTGAAATACGAAGGCAAACAAAAAGTTAATTTTGACACTATATATCTTTTTCTTGTTGTTGAGAAATCAGAAACTTTAACCAACTTTTAATACGAAGATCAAATAGTCAATTATATATTATATGATTTATTAATAATGCATTTTTCATTACATTTCTGAATTTTTCCCATTTTTACTAAAGATTTGGGGATGTAATCAGCGACTGAGGATTGGGCTTTCATTACTACAATGTACCAGAAGGCACACGGTTGTAAAACGATTTGTCATCATTCAAAAAGCTTGCAGAATAATATACACTTGCTGTCCGACAGTAAGTCTTCACTCAGAGGGCTCTTCCGTAAAGTGCGCTATTCAAACAAATTTCACACCCTATTAAGAGCATTGTGCAAATGACAGCCGCCTGCGGAAACGCAGGGGGAAAGAAGACCTCGCGTAGCGTCTCAACACGTCTTAAGCATTTATCGCAAAACCTTGCCTCCGTGTATACACGTCTTAATCATTTCTCGAGAAATTTCAGTTCCGTGTATACGCGTCATAAGCATTTTTAGAGCGATCTTTGAAAACGTTTAAAGACGTCTTAAGCAATTAAAGGGTTAAACAGACTGCTAAAAATATATTCCATGTGCTTAAAAATATATGCTAGCCAAAAGGTATATTTGCAAATAGAGAAATACAACTTTAACGTACTCTTTAATTCAGTGGAATATTTAAAAGGCTACTAAATTTAATTTATAATTAACAGTTTTAGTTTTTACCTGTTTAAAAAAAAATCTTTTCATGCCATATCTGATTTGCTATAGCAGTTTGATATAGTCAGACGTTCATTATCGTGAAAGGTAAACGTGTATGCAGAACTAGAAAATAATTTTCAGGACAAATTTTCCTATTTCATGAACTTGGTATTATATTTTGTGCGTCTGATTTCCTTGACAGTAATCACTGCTCTCGGCGATTTAGTACTGTACTTGCAGTTATCTTATTTTTCTTATCTTTTTTTATCTAAATTCAGCTGATTACTGTCTTTTTCAGTAGGCAGATTTCTTGCAATAATGTTAATTCAGAAATAAGTACTTTTTTAGCAAAACATTCTTTTCCTGAGCCAGCGTTCATCGCTGCTTCTGCCGCCATTAATTTTTGGTGACAACACCTGATTGCTCCTTTTTTACCACGTGACCCCAACGCTTCCGCAGACCTACGCATGGAAGTTGAACATTGTTGAACTTCATCCGTTTCGTCATCCGTCAACGGACGCCAGATGTCAATCAAAATGAATTCGCTCGCTGATTGGAGAAACGCATACGCACCGCAACGCATACGCAGTAGTGGAAACGGACCTTTATGCTTTACTTTGTTCAACGCAATGTAACTGCAAACAGCAAGGCAAAGTTGAGTTACATTTGTGTGTATTTTGTATTCTTTGTAAATAAATTATTAAAATGACTTACAGCGTAACATCTGAGTTTCCGAAATATAACCTGCAACTTTTCTAAGAGGGTCAAATTTCAATTAAAAAAATAACACTAAATAAATAAATAAAACTGAATATTAGTAAGAAAGAAGCACGAAAGTTTTTTATGTTTATTTATTTTATTTTATTGTGTTTGAATATATAGTGTTGGCGAATGGTGCAGTTGTCGTTGGCAAATGACACACAATAAAGAAGAATTATCTGTGTCATTTTTTATTTAAAACCCGTAGAATTTCCCTCTAAAATTGTATCTTTTAGACTGAATGTTGTCTAAACAGTTACAATGATATTTCAACTTAATTAGCATATCAAACACAGTTTTTTTTAAATAACTTCGTCAGCAGTCTAAAGTACCTTTTCGAATCGTCGGACGATTTTTAACAAAATTTGGATTAGTTAAATTTTTATAAATATTCAGAATTATCGAAATAATAAAAGCTAACATTTTTTTAAATTCCTTTATCAAAGTACTACATCTTTAGTTAGCAAGACCCGATGATAAAATATGGGGCTTAGGCAAAAGATTCATAGATCTAAGCATTAAAAAAATGCTCATCTCTCTATAGAAAATTGTCGCACTGTAGAGACATTAGCTTATTTCGAAGCCGGAAAGATGAGCAATGCCCTCGCCGGGACTCGAGCCACGGACCTCTCCCGAATACGCGTTGAGCGTGCTGACCACTACACCACGAAGGCGTGGGGAGAAATACCTTATATACTCCCTCTTTTAAAGGGCGACTGGGGATTAGGGGACCCAATCGCCAACTCCCAGTGGTGGAGCATCATCATCCACCACCTTTTCTTAGCTCGGGCGCCACTGTACAGACATCAGGTTATTTCGAAGCTGGAAAGCTAAAAAATAAGCAATGCTCTCGCCAGAACTGGAACCACAGACCTCTCGGATACGCATCCAGCGCGCTGACCACTACACCACGAAGGTATGCGAAGAAGGCGGGAGAAATACCTTATAACATATGATGAAAAATATTTTGCAAGAGATTAATATTTTAGCCAAAGCACGATTTTTTTAAATTTAATTTCTTGTATTCTTTCAAATATTTTACCATAATTTTATTTTCATTCATGCAGAATTTTTGTATTTTTTTTGTTGATCGCTCTATTTTTAACTTCCATAGTATAAATAAAAGAAATACATATAGCAGCTTCAACCATGAGCAGATGACTTAAGAAAGATATGTTTTCACATGTTATACGAAGGAATGAATATATATTGATTGATTTTGCATTTCCTGGAGCGAATCACTAGTATTCAGCGACTTAGCGACTCGGCCGTTTGGGGGCCCTTATGAAATGGATGGCGATAACATTATTTAAAATGAATGTCAGAATTACCAAGATGTTTCGAAAAGTTGGATACATTTTAATATACTTGCAGAATGCCTGAAGAAAAAGAGCAAGCCATTAAGAAGAAAAAATAAATGTTTGCATAAAATTTAGTATTTTTTTAATTTAAACCTTTTTTAATCTTATGATATTTGATTCTTGAGATTTCAAAAATAAAATATTTGACTAAAATATGAGTAACATTTTCAGAAACTAAATGTAGGATGATAAAATTGTGTAAAGCAATGGGCACAATGATAAAACTGTTTAAAGCAAAATATGAATGTCATCCTAAGTTAAAATGTCGGTTATATTTATTTATCTATTTATTATTATTCCACCTGCTTCACCTCTCAGTGGGCATTACACGTCAGTCATGTTATTCTGATCGTTGTACCGGCAACCTGAGTCGGTTATCTATCTTTCTTATTTATATATCTTTTCTGAACGGCCCATTGAAAGGCATGTCAACTGTGCTTTACTGTATTTTCTCTTTTAATATATGAAGTTTTCAAATGCATCGTAGTCTGGATCATAAAGTATGCTTTCAAAAGAAACGCAATTCAAATAAATAAAATCAAATTGTGGAAAATTTTTATATTAATAAATATATTTAAAATGCGCAGTACGAATGATTAAATAGAAAATTTTAAAACAATGATCTGAAGAGACAATGCGGCACAAACAATTAAAATAAAATTCTGAAAATTTAAAAATGACCTAAAATAATAACTATAACTAAAAAATATAGCATAAAGAAAACTATTTTAAAAAAATAAACGATGCATCTTTTATTTAAACTAAGCAGTTCCAAGGAGTGAATGGAGAATTTTAAAACAGTTCTTGGAAAGAAATCATGCAACGTGAACAATTAAAAGGAAATTCGAAAAAGAAAAATATTCCTTAAAATAATAACAATTGTAATTAAAAATATAATATAAAGAATATTATTTGAAAGTAGGGAACGATTGTGACTTTTTTTCCGCTCACGCTCATGTAAAAAGGGAAAGGAAAATAGGTTGCCATATACTAAGAAGTTCGCCGAGTGAACTATTTGCCGCAATCTGAAAAAAATGCGCTAAGTTAAAAATTTTGAATTTCTCCGTAAATTTCGCACCAAAGTTTTCAAAACTTAATATCTAGGCATAATTTGAGTCGTAGAATAGAAAAATATGTAAAAAAATTGGTATGTTATTTCAGAAAAAGTTCGATTTTGTGTCAAAATACCTATGTTAGAGTAGTGCTATATATAAATTTAATATATAGCCTAAGTCGCACTTTCGAGACATGAAGAACGCAATTTAAATTTCGTCAATCGGCACAGTAGAAGGGGAGTTATAGAACTGTTTTTTTCCCCGCAGTGTGCATTCTGTTTACATTTTAGGAAAGAACCTCAGCAGTTCAGATTTGTGCCAAAAGAATAATTACACCCCTCCGACTGCTCTACTTACGGAATAGAAAAAAAGAAAGACGTACCTTTCCTAGACACAAAAATAGCAGAAATGATAATTTGAACACATGCTTTCAATCAGTTCTTTCCTCCTAAGAAAGGTTTCTTTCTTGAGTCGCTAGCAGGTTTCTAGCGAAGTCTTGAACTGTTTTAAACACGCTGTGTTCAACTTAAAGATAAGCATTTAAAAAATTTAAACTTTTTTATGTTCAATGATTCAGCGTTTTTAGAAAAATTAACCAAATAAATAAACTTGCAAAGCGGATCAAAATTATGCTGTTGTGGTAATGTTCCGTCCAAAGTTATTTTTTGTAGTTATAACAGCATAGCTAAATAAGCCCATATTTCGAGTGTGAATGGTATTCCTTTCATTATTTTTAATTTGAAACAGTATTAAATTGCAGTGACTGGTTAAAATAGCTTAAAATAAATTAATACATTAAACGAAAATTTCTAAATATGAAAATTGGATTCACTTCCTTTCACATAATTTCTGAAAAGTTCTTCCAAATACTTTAAGGATAACATTAAAACATAATAGAAAAGTCTACATTTTGGGAAATTTATAAGGTATTTCTCCCGCCTTCTTCGTATGCCTTCGTGGTGTAGTGATCAGCATGCTCGACGCGTAACCGAGAAAGCCGTGGTTCGATTCCCGGCGAAGGCGTTGCGCATTTTTCATCTCTCCCGCTTTCGAAACAACCTAATGACTCTACAAGTGGCTCCCGACCTAAAAAAAAGGTGGTGGATGATGATTCTCCACCACCAGGGTTTAGTGATTAGCGGTTTACACTTCCCCGAGTGACTCGCAGCGAGCCACTCGGTACGACTTCCCGGATAATGTAAACGCTTACTTCGACCGAGTTCAGTTCACTTCAGTTGGCATGAGTCTGGCAGCCTATAGTCAAAACTTTGACTTTCACTGCCTATCTTGTAAATTGCCCTTGGGCTTGGTAAGATAACTTATAAAGGAGTAACCTCCACGCCAAACGGCGAAGCTAGTATCAGTACTAATGTACAGCATTTGTAAATAAAGATTAAAGATGAGCTTCCAAAATCAACAAGCATCTAGTGCCGCTGAGCTGATGGCAAAAAATAGTAACACAGCAGTGAAAGATTGAAAAATGAAAGTATTATGTGTCATGAATCTATTTCTCGTCGATAGCTATAAGTCACAGTAAAATAATATCACACATATATTAGAAACAACGCACTCTACATTCAATATATTTGTTTCCCTAGCGACACTCTGGCGCTAGGTTCCTTTCTTACAGTGTCACATCTGAATCGCAACTCCGAATGCACAAATATGTATATCATTTTAAGAAGCTACATGTTCTAAGCAAACTGCAAGAAAGCTAAAAGGAAATAAAAAAAGTATAAAAAACAGTTTCTCACAGATGATAATTCAACGCTACTTCTAGTGCGCATGCGCTATTCGTCAACATTCTCCTCTGTCGGAGACAGGCTGGCGCTAATATTTCTCAGCTAATACAAAACAACACTCCCTGCGTTGAAATTAACAATTTCAAAACTATTATTACAAAGAATATTGATATAAAGGCACAACAATAATACTTAACAAGATAAAATCATACTGAAGAATTATACATGGTGTTTATAATAAAAATAAGACAATCATTCTACAGGAAGTATACATATATCTCGAACATTTCGTTTTAACAAATTTTGATTAGGCAATCTTACAGTTACTACTCTTACTTTGTTATCCCTTCCATGAAAAACTTCAGCTATTCTCCCCACTAACTATTTGGTTGAAGGCAAATTTTCATCTTTTATTAAGACAAGAGTTCTTAACTGAACGTCGTCTTTTAAAAATTTCCATTTGTGACGTTCTTGTAGATTATTAAGATAATCACGTTTCCATAATTTCCAAATTTTCTGTGTATATTTAGGGATTCTTTGCCATTTAAAAAGTCTGTTTTCATTTATGTTGGATAAATCTTGCTCAGCAAGAGTTGTGATAAGTCTGCCAACCAAAAAGTGACCTGGGGTCAAAGTTTCAAAATTGTTATAATCAGCTGAAATTGGAGTAAGCGGTCTTGAGTTCAATACTCCTTCAATTTCTGTTAAAACAGTTAAGAATTCTTCTAAAGTTAAACACTGATTGCCAATAACTCTCTTCAAATGACTCTTAAAGGATTTAACCCCGGCCTCCCAAATTCCTCCGAAATTTCGTGACTTGGGAGGAATGAATTTCCACTCTATACCTTCAGTAGTATAAAATTTTGCTAAATTATCATCTGGACACTCAAACAATTTTTGATATTTTTTTAGTTCTACATTAGTACCAATAAAGGTTTTAGAATTATCACTCGTTATTCTGCTACATTTTCTCCTTCTAGAGAAGAAACGCTTTAAGCTTGCAATAAAAGATTGGCTAGTTTAGTCTGTCACAAAGTCTAAGTGTATGGCTTTTGTACTCATACATACATATACTACAACATAGATTTTGTTCAAAACTTCCTTACGTTGATTCTTAAACTTTATAGCAAATGGGCCGCAGAAATCAACACCAGTTATGTTAAATGGGTATGATGGTGTGACACGCTCTTTGGGCAACTCAGCCATTATTTGTTGAACTGTGATGGGTTTTTTCTTAAAACATGTCACACATCTGTAGACGATCTTTCTACAATTGTTTCTGCCATTAAGTGGCCAGAATCTTTGTCGTACCTGATGTAATAGAGATTGTGATCCTAAATGAAAGTACTTCAAATGAAAATGCTCTAAAATAATAGTAGTTAAACGATGTTTACTAGGTAAAACAACAGGGTGTTTACTATTGGCGGGTAGGTCCGAATAGG